>JASSUY010047258.1:0-73994 GCA_032466535.1 Forpus xanthops | reverse complement strand
CTCCTTCCCATTTCCCAGGGACTGGGGAAGAAAGAGGGGGGGGGGTGTGCACAGAACTGTTTGAGGGGCCTCAAACTACGACAGGCAGCTGCAGAATTTTTTTTCAAATGGAACTGAAAAATATCTTTGCAGAAGATGGAGGCCATTTCCAAAGTTAGCTGGGGGTCTGCGTCCCATAGTGCAATTCTGTAAGTGAGGCTGGCTCTTGGCACTGCATAGATTTCAGTGAAGCCATCAGAGCTGCACTCAAGGCCAGGAACTCCCTTAAAACTGGTTGCAGGACTGGTGGTCACAGTTTGGCTGCTATTTTTTGTAATGGTCCAACATACCTGCCCGTATGGATTACCGTCATCTTTTACATATCTGCATGTTCAATCAACACAAGAGGAATGGAAAATGAAAATTTATCTGTCACAGAAACAGAGGCAAGTGTTGCAAACACAGTGCATTTCAATAAACCATGATTTTGTGTACAGGCTCATCAACAAAACTTAGGTATGCAATTAGTAGACTAATTATGCTGTATTTGTAACTGAATACCAGAGCAGATGACAATGGGCCAGCCTTCACCCCACTCACTTGTCTTTGCGCTACAGCTCCTATGCACAGTAGTATGCCTCTGCTCTTGTGTATAGCCTGTTCAAAACATCAAGGCACCAGATGGGTAAATGCCATCAGTTTCTTGCTTAAACAATTCTTCCAATTCTATTTTACAATCAGCTTGCCAGTATGACAGCTGTGACCAAGGCCTTGTGTTGCGATATGTTTTCTCAGTGTAGTCAGACAGTCAGCAGCCCAAGAGCTTATGGTGTAAGAAGACAAGCTTTGGAGATGTGCTGTTGTCCCTGTTCCACATGCAAGAGCCTGATAAGAGGTGTGCTGATTTCCACAGACATCAAAGTGTTCAATTCTCTCTTACAATGACAGACTTTGCAACAATAGTCACTAATGACAAGTTTCACCAAACTTGAGATACTTTGTTGAAATGGCCACATTGATTGTAAGCTCCCAGAGTAATCAATGTATGCAAAGTCAATTCTATCAGGTGACTGCACAGAGCGTAACTGAGCAGAGAGGTGCCCCACTTACCTTTCTGCTGTCAGTTGGGAAAGTCCAGACTTAGTCCTCTAAGAACTTTACCCAAGATCAAATGAATAACTCATAGAAGAGAGAAAGAATCAACCCACACCTTTCTTCCTCTTTACTTCCATCAAGTTAGCTCCTTGTGTTGCATAGCTTCTTTGTGCAAGTTTCCTATAGTTTTCTAAATGTTCTGATGCCATCAGCAGCGTCTAAATATCAGTATTTTGATTACTGTTAATATGCATATGTTTCAATAAAATGAATTTAGCTAAGAAAAAAAATACCTTTTATACAAGATATAGCAATTTTTGGCAAAGTATTGATTCAATGTACTTAGTTCAGTGAAAAAGCTGTTGTTTTAAGCTATCTGCCATTATTTTCAATTAAAATATATTGATCTGAGTAAACTTTGGTTAGATTAAGTGTTGCCTGACTGTAAAAAAAAATATTTGCTTAAGCAAAAATTATATGAGTATTTAGGCTTGTATTTTAAGTTGGGGGCTCTTCTAGCATCAGTAGAACTGTTTATGTATCAATAAATTTCTTTAAACTGAAATGAAAATATCCCTTCTGAAATTAAAAATGCTGATAACAGTAATATTGGGAGTAGCATGCATATTAATTCAAGGAAAATTGGTTTTGAAGGAGTAAGCATTCAAGAAGGAATATTGTAACTTGAAAACTCTGGAAATTCAAGCCTTCTGTAAAGAAAACCAGGCTTTCCCATAGAAAGGTTTTCTGCTTTAACCACAAAGCTAACATTTTCTGGTGTCCTCTGAGATTAATTTTTATGAATAATAAAATAATATTGTAGCCTTAGTAGGACAACACAAATGCAGACTAGGACATGCAGCTATTTTCATGTACCATATGCACAATATTCATGGGATTAATTTTAATTCAAAGCATCAAAAAAATATATATAGAAATAAAAAACATGCATGCAATCAGGATGATACCCCAGTCATTTATTAGTTCTATAAAGACTGGAAGCCCTTGGGACTCTATTCCACAAGCAGCAGAGTACCCTCACCTTGTGATAAAAAATAGACTTGCAGGCCTGACTGTCTTCAGCTACCTGCACTTGCACGTAAAGGATTACTTCCCAGCACAGCCAGTCAGGGAGCAGGCTGAATCCATCCCACAGTGGTTTGCTTACCGACATGCAGCAATGCAACTCTAGGGTTCAGATTAAAGAATTTAGGAGATCTTAGATTTATTCTTCAAAGATACAGATGCTGTCCATTTGTACTGTTTATACTAGAGCTGATTAGTTTGGATATATGATATTTCTTTTAATCTCATGTATTCAGTTTAAAAAAAATAATTAAAAAAAAAAATCCCTGGATAGAAAATAGGGTGTTTTTTTTATCCTTGTGGGTTTGCCTGGGAGTAACATACTGTCCAGTGTCCTTCTGTTTCTGTGTGTGGATGTGTACAGGGAAGAAATCTTGCATTCATAGGTTTTTGTACCTGGCACCTGTCTTGTGTTACAATGGCACACTTTGCCTGGTAGAACTACATTGACTGTGACAGTGCATCCGTACAGATAGCCCATTCACAAGCACCAGTAGACTGTCAATTAAATGCATCAGCACAGCAGCAAAGCAGTTTCTGGATGGCAAAGGAAGTAGCCAGTGCTGCAGCCGCACAAAGGTGTGGTGCAGTGTTTATGAGGATCACAGTTCAAGCAGGCAGGCACTATGCAACTCTGGGGAGTCCAAGAGGAGCAGACATGTTCAAGAGAACATTTGGGGACACATTTTCAGTGCAGTGTATGAGAAATGTTCAACCTGAACTCGCTTTACTGAGATTCACAAAGCCACATTCCTGCATCTTATACTGCAAATGTCCCCCAGATTGTCAAAAATGTACAGCAATTAAACTCTATCAATGGACAGGTATCAAATTCTGAATTAAAGCAGCAATAACTAATGATTTAAGTTACAAAGTTGTTCCCAAAACAGGAAGGATTACTAAACTCAATTTTTTAAATTCTTGAGGAGAGAATAAAAAGCAAACAACCAACAACAAAAATGGATGGCAACTTTCATTTCTGTATTTTATAAATCCCAGATTTTTAAGCTACCCTTTACCATTGCTTTACAGGATTACCCTAGAACTGCTAAGGTTAGAATTATATTGAATTTTGTAATAGAACCTGAGATTTAAATGTTTCCAAGGTGTGTGACTCCAAAAGAAAAGAACCAAATAATGAAATTTCATTATTGTTTTGTGAATACAAAGAGCAATGCATACCTGTAGTATCTGTTTGTCCAGTTAATGACCAGGGCAAATATCAAATTTTTATATTTAGCAGCATATGATTTCCACTAGAGAAGAAATAGAAGAAGAAATAGAAGAAGGGGCAATATGTTGTTGGGTCTTTTTTAATATGGTATGAGGTACATGGTATCTGCAAAATCTTTTCTTTGAACACAGTAGATTTTAAACAGCCATGGGTAAAATATTTGATTACAGCTCTACTTTCAGACAGGACTTTATTGAGCAGTTGTTTTCTTTTAGCCATTACTCATTTCAAGCTGTCACTGGTTCTACCAGTTATGTGTAAATAGTTCCTGGTTTTGCTGTTTTTTTTGCTTATAAAGACAAACACAGTTACTGTTCTCCTTTCTTCAATCTTTTTGATTGTTAATTGAAAACAAGAAGAAAAAAAAAAAGCCTCTTTAGCTGCTTGGGTCGCAGTTGTTCTTTTGCCAGAGGTTCCTAATGGTTTAGCTGTTTCCATACAGATGTGATTTTAGACGTATTTAAAATGAAGAACTATTGACTGCCTTCTAGAAGGTTTTGTTTAAGCCCTGTAATAACAATAGTTAAATCCCACTGATATTCCCTTGCATAGCAGAAATAGAAATTCATACCTGAAAATGTGATGTATATGAACTTTTCACATTGGGATAGACTTCTCAGGCTGTGTGTCACATAGCAATTATAACTGCCAGGATCATCCAAAAAAAAGAAAAACCATGCAAGTGTGAAAATGGGAGATGAAATCCAGGTGCATAGGAATATATGGATCAGTGAGCAAGTCTTGGGGCAAGACAGGGCATGAAAATCAGCCACAGCACTGAGCAGTCAGCACCTTATATGGTACTTGATTATCAGCTGCTTAACAAAAGTAAGTTGTGAACTTCATAAACAAAGAAAAGCACAGATAAAAGCTGATCTGAGGCACCCATCACCTTTCCTAGGTCTGGGATATTAATACAATTCCTCCCTTATTTCCTTCAGCTCTATTTGGAGGAATCAGCACATAGTGGAAAAGAGAAAGAAGAATAATTTCTCTTCCCTGATGTTCATGTTTACTTTCATTTATTAATGTTCTTACACATTGCTAGTCTTGTTAAACTGCCAGTGGGATTTATAGAATCAGAACAAATCGCTGCTGGCTTTTTAATCCCAAAATGTTAAGAGATTGCTTCTTTCCCATCCAAAGTAAGTATTTAACCAGTCACTTAACACTGCAAAACCAGAAAACTATTTACCGAACAGGCATTTCCGATTTAAAACATACAGGCACTTCTTTCCCTCCTCCCCCTCATTCACCTCAGTGACAGTTTCTGACTGAATAATTAAAAACAAAGTTATCTTCAGAGATGAAGAATTAAGTTTGCTTTTGAAGCACTGAGATAACGCGTACCCAAGAACTCGGAGAACAAAGTTGCTTACAGCATGTTCTCAGTCACTTAGGGTGTAAGTCTCAGAGAAATAGAAGCTCCCTTAACCAAACCCAGCCCCACTAATCAAAATCCCAGCAAAACACAGATTACAGGGAAGAATACAGAAAGGCAAGAACACTTACATTATAGGATTTACTTTAATCCATATCATAAAACTAGGTCAGATGACTAAACAGGTAAGGATTAAATGAAGTACAGTGAGTATAACAAATAAGAAAGAAAGGAATCAGTAAAAGCTGAAGTGAAAGAGCAAGGCAAACAAAATACTGTACTAGACCTAAGCAGCAAAACACGTGTTAAGAGCTGCTGGTAGTTCCATATGCAGTACTACGTAATTGAGTGTAAACTCTAGGAAAGAATCTCAGAAGGTGATCGAAATATTTTAATGTGCAATTTTTATTTTTATTTTTTTTTTAATGCTAACAATAATCATATTTTGATGCCATCTAGAACAGTTTCAGACCAGAAGTACCATATTCCCTGACATTACTCCAAGTATTTAATGGATTATGTTTTGTTTAGCAAGCCAAAGTCATGTAGAGTAACCTAATGTCACACTTGCAGAGTCAAGGTTAGGGCACAGGAGCTCTGCAAGGTAAATCAACTGTGGGATCATCCTTCCAGCACTCATGAAAGATATGTATTTTATCAGAAAGCCGGAGTTTATTTATTTGCACATATTCTTTCATCTTTCCTAAAATTCCAAATTTCAAGAAAGTTTTTCCAGAGAGTGGAAAAACATTCATGAGAAAGGAGAAAAATTATTTACAGTGAAACTAGACTCAGATAAGTGACTATTCTAATAAAGTTTTGAGTTTTCTCCCCCACTTTCTGGGGAGAGATTCAGGCTTAAGAAATAAAGTGACTGAATTAAGAAGCTTAATAATTTCTGCATTTAAGCTGACTTGGTAGCTTTGCGGAAGTGCTTGAGGTTCATGCTAGAAATTCCCTTGCATCCCAGGGATCAGGAGTGGAAGCCAATAAGATAACTTGAGGCATGGGAGCAGCATGTCTCACTCCACTGACTCTGCCTTCAGAGACCATTATTAGCTGGCATGAGGATGAGCCTAGCTCTCTTTCCAAAGCATAAAAGAAGCAAGCACGGGTAGTTACAGTATACTGCCTATAGTTACTACCACACATTCCCCTAAGCATAGGAACTAATTTTCATTGCTTCAATAGCCTTTTTCAGATTCCTTCACTGTGCTAAACTCATTGGCAGGCAAAGAAAAGGAGAAACCCTTTGTTTTAATTAATATCAAACATCAAATAGCAACATACCTGTAATGAAATCACAGATCCCACACTGAGAACTAGAAAGGACCTGCTAAAGGGCATATAAATACATGTTTGGTCTTCCTGGTCTTCTCTGCTCGCTCCTACCAACCAGGTGGTAGTGACCAGGAGGCACTAATTGCTTCAAAGCAGCCTCACTGTGATGAAAGGAAGTGGGATCATCTTTTTGCTATGCAAACCCCTTCCTCAACCTAAGAACCAGCCCTAATGAAAATATCTTTTCTGAGGGAAAAATTCAACTCTTCTGAGATGATATCTTGGTATGATACTCTTTCATTTGCATAGTATAACAACATTGACTTGCATTATTCTTATCATCCATTATAAACCCTAAATCATTTCTAAAAAAAGGCAAACATGGAGCTCCCAGAACAGTATCCCATATTTTGGGGAATTTTTGCTGAAGCTGTGGAGAAGAGGGAACAGGAGATTTCAGAAACTCCTTGTACATGTTGGGCCACTCAGCATTGCACCTGCAAAGCTGCTTTTCACACAGCCTCTCTGCACACTTGTGGACGCAACATAGTTAAGTACAAAACTGCAACATGTATTGTACACCTCAGTTACTCAGATATTGCATTTAACTAGAAACTTAGTCCCTCCAATTAACGGCTAACCAGTGTGACTGAGCCCTGCAAAATATTTTCTTTGAAAGTTTGCTTCAATTCCTAGTTAAATTTGTGTGCAATCACATTCCACCTGCCTACACTTCTCACAAACGGGCTATTCATTAGTTTTATGCTAGTCCAGGAACATGCACTGAAAATGGAGCTGTTCAAAACAATTTCCAGCTCAACATATAATAAAAAAAAAGGGAGGGGAGGAATGGGGTGGAAATTTTGATTGTTCTCAGGTATGGGGAAAAAAAATGAGACAAAAAAATTGAAAGTGACTTTCAAATTTGTAACTATGGCAATCCTCTAATGGGTAGAGAGTAGAACTCTCACGTGCTTCACTGAAGCAAGGGCACCATTGCAGGTATTTGGCAAACTCAAAGGTATCTGAGGTGATCCATGATGTTCCGGGTTTAAGGCTTGAAGTTTTAGGTGAACAACAGGCATACGAAACAGGGAGGACAGAAATTATGTTTACTGTTGTCTTCCATCTTCCTCTGTCTTCAGGCTGTAAGTGCTTCAGGGCATGACTATACATATGCACATTTCCAGATAAAAGCAGCAGACACAGGCAAAAATTACAATATGGATGAAAAAAGTTTATCAAAATGATTGAACAAATACAGGTAATGAGTGTATTTTTACCTTCAGATTACTCATAAAATGTCTGGGAATGAGCTCTGAGCATTTTTTCAGGGGGGTTGTAACCAAAACTTACCTTGATAGTTGGAGGATGTGACAAGAAGAAATGAAGGAGGGTTTCGCAGTAGCTTAAGGGTTGAGGCAGCAGGAAAAAAACAGCCAGAAAGTCAGTAACAAAGCAAACGTCTACTCAGCTGAGTGTTTAATGCCAAAGATCAAGTAACGGCATGTAGCTGATAATATTGCTGAGGTCAAGAGGCTGCAAACCTTTTTTGTGATGGCTATCTTTGTTTCTCAGCTTCCCATATTTTGACTTTACTTTCCATTTTTCTTTCATATGCCCTCATAGCAAATGCCTGTTTGATAGCTATTCTGCTCAGCCTTTAAGAAAGAAGGGTAAGCCCCAGTCAGCATCTCCGTGGTTTCTGTTTCCTGTGTCAGGAAATGGCTGAGTAAGAAGTGCATTCAGGAAAATCAGGGTTTGTTCATGGACAATTCACAAACAAAAGAAGATTCAAAAATTCAATTAACTAACTGGCTTGTTACAAATTATTATTTCCAGCTCTCCTGTTTGCAGCTTAGTGACTGTGTGTGGCCAAAGTAACACACACCCCCAAGAACATGAGACAAATCACTTCTGACCTTGTTCTTCCTGTGACCTTATAACACTGGCCTGCAGAAAGAACATGCGTATACAGACATCTTGGCATAACTTCAAGAGCAGTTCAGTAAGGAGTTCATAACTGCAGACCATCTGGCTGTTAGATCTAAGAAGGATCTACAAATGTTAGAGATAAAACATTGCCAAACTGCAGCAGAAAATGCATTGCAGAAGTGCATACAGGCCTTCTTTAAAACCCCAATAGAAATCATTGCAATTATTTTATACACCCATTTACTCAACTAATGTCATGTTACTTCTGCTGCCATCACATCCAGAGGTACTAGCCAGGAAGCTGCTCCTTGTTTGATAATATGATGGTATGGAGTCCCATACAGCTTTAAATCTGATCTTATGTCTCCATGATAGGCTGGAAAAGACAAATTTTGGGGCATTCTATTAGTCCTTCCTGTCCTTCCAGATGATCAAAGTCAATTGATAACTGCTAACAAAACACCAAGCCTCTGTTAGCAGCAGCTTAAATTAAATGGGTGTCTGCATTGCAGTATGGTTTTGCACTGCTCTTGCTTAACTCAAGGCCTGAAAGGAAAAGTCAGCATCATCCAGCAGATTACTCCATTGACAGAACATATAATAAGCAAAGAAAAAAGAAGGGAAGAATACATACAATTTATGGGTCAATTTATGCAGCACCATGGAGGCTGGTGTACAAAATCTGTACTCAGACATCTCTCCACACTTTTATTTCTTTGGTGTTGTAGAAGAAATGATTCTGAGGGATTTGGCAGCGTCACCTTGCAGGTCAGTTAGGAAGGTCTTTTTATTCAGTGGGAGCAGCTGTAAAAGTTATGAGAATAATAAAAAATACATTGCATTAAAATTGTTACTAATTTTACATCAAGTAATTTTTGAAACAATAAAATGTGAAAGTTCTGCATTTCCCTTATATTTTATTATGGATTATTATAATAATTGTGTTAGTATTTTCAAAATAATATTTTGAAAACTGCCTGGACACCCATGTTTTCTCTTAAAGATTCATTTAAATGTATTTAGAATATGTATTGACTCTCAGAACCAAAATTAAAATGCATTTCCTAAACATTTTCTTGTTTTTTTCCCACTGGGCTGATTGGTCTAATTTAAAATACTGCCTCAAAGTATTTTTCCCTCTTATGTATGCTTCCAATGATCGGATCAATCTATGAGATCTAGGGAGCTGAATTGAATGGAACCCAATATAAAAACCTTTTGAGGTGTAAGCCATCAATGCTTACAATGTTGTTTTGAAAAATAATCTCAAGGCTATTTAATTAATCTTTCATTCTTTTAGTCTCCCAGCCCAGGCAGATTAATACCTACGCTGCCCACAGACCAGTGAGTTCTGGAGTCTCCTACAGATCAGCACACATGTAGTTTAAATCTGTTTTGCCTTCAAAGGAAAGAAGAAAGATATAAAGATATAAAGAAATAAGGAAATGGAAGGAAGGAAGGAAGGAAAGAAGGAAGGAAGGAAAGGAAGGAAGGAAGAGTGGGAGAGTGAGAAAGAGAAAAGGAGAGAAAGAAAGAAAAAGAAAGAAAGAAAGATGAAGGAAAGAAAGAAAGAACATATTTGAAAGAGGAATCTTTCAAGGATCAGTTCATAAGCAAAGGAAAACATGCTATTCTCAGCAAGGAGACAATTTTTTGTCTGCTATAGTGACTAATAACATTCTGTAGCTTAAGCCTATTTAAAGAGCTCCATCAATCATGTAGGATTGACCCACTTTAAATTCTTAAAATATGAGAATGGCCCCCACTGTTTGTGGGGTTGATTTGGGGGTTTTTGTACTCATAGAAGCAAATAGAATCTGTAGAATTACCACCACCAATTTTCTCCACCATGAAAACTGAGTATCACTGCGCAGAGCACCCAGAAATGGTGCTAGTATTTTAGCAGTGCAGCACGGTGAATAAAATCCTTGGGCTTTAGGAAAACCAACTTAAAAATTTCCAAAACTCAGGGTAGATGGGATGAACAAAATATCATATTGGATTTTGCGCATACAACAATTCAGAAGAGGAAGGAATTTTTTTCCCAGCCAAAATTTCAAAATCCCAAGAGAGGTCTGACTGTCTTCTGGCTTCAAGCTCTATAAACACAGACCAAAACCAAAAGTTTTGTCTGCTGTTTCTCCCTAACAGAGGCAGCTAGTAATGTTTTACTGGAAGGGATGAGGTAAAATTGATGTCTACAAGCATTCAGGAGCTCAGAGATTGTCTTTAGGTTACAGTTAATAAAATCAGTCCTCAGCCTTGAACCTTCCCTCCTCCACATTAGCAGGAGATGAATATTTGCTGGTCTTCTTGGGCTGTGACTTTGAAAGAACCAAACCTCTGCAGGTGATGTTTAGTCAGTCACCCAGACAGTGCTTGTTATCTTTAAGGATCAGACCTTTGAGCTCTTCCCCAGTAAAGCACACATAGCTACTCAGATGATAAGTGATCCTGATGATATCCATAGGTCTACTAGGATATGTAATGTCACATTGAGATATTAGTGTGCAGGGCGCTTTCTGAATAAATAAATTCATAAATTCTCAAAGCACGAGACTCTGAAAAAATAATTTTTTAAAAATCATCAAAATCCTCAGTCAAAATAGATAAAAATCTCATTTTTCTTATCTAGTGAAAATGCACATTTTATTGAAGGCAAAACGTGAATTATTAATATACAGCCAATAGCCAAACATGAGATAGAGTGTATGCTAATTTCAGAGTTCAAATAGGCATTTATGATCCTAAATTTAGCCTCCCATTATAAAAACTTTGGCCAAGCTGTTTAAAAACACGTCAAAGCCATTAAGAGTGAAGCACAAAAAGCTAGGGCAGTGCCTTCAGTCTCAGACAACCAGGCAGCAAAAGGGTGATAGCTCACCCACACCAATTACATGGATAGCATGCAGTAGGAACAGTCAATTGCCAGTCTCATCAGATGTGATTAAAAAAATACCAATAGCCTAACCAGTAATATGAGCAGGGCTGATGACAAAATTGGATCCTTGATATTATAGGGAATGGATAAATGATAACACAAATTACTAGGACCTGAAACTGGAGAAGTGGCTTAAAAATATCCTGACATGAAAAAGGCTGCAAACTAATGGGTGGGGAAGTACACCCTAATTCTACAGCATCTAGACAATAGCTCTTGTTGACAGGCTGGGACTGAGGGAGAGCAGTAAGCAAGGCAGCAAACAAGGGTTGCTTCTTTCTGTGCTCCAACATGTCTTGGTCTGGACCCTTTGATTCCTGAGTGTCTCAGATTTGTCTTTTCCAACATCTTGTGAACAAAGACTTCACGCTGTTTTTGGCCCCTTTCTCATGAGAAACTCATGCAGTGCTGTAGGACTCTAGCTGTTTTCAAAGGATGTGGGGCAGTTTACAGGATCTGTATATCAGCCCCACAGGACTTCAAAAATGGGAAGCTTAGGCTTATTTGATCTTAAAGTGCTCCCCAGATCTGGTCCTACACTGGCAAAATGCACTGGGTTAACATTATCAGCCTGTAGCACGTAATGAAATTCCTACTTGAATGGCAAGTACTTTAAGTGCTTTTTTGTAGTATATCACCAATGTATTTTCTCACTCCAGTTATTACTTATTTCAAAAACCTTCATTACAGAAGCAGTTAAAAAACAACTTTCTCCTTTTAAAATGTTGATTTGTTTTTCTTGCAGAGAATGCACTGTGAAATGTTGAGGTAAGCATTAGTTAAAGGGCTACTACACCAAACCAGCAGGAGCAATTTACTTCTTATGCATATATTCCTGAGCATTATTTTGCTCCCTTTCTTTTTGTGAATGGGAAACACTTCCTTATAGCAGCCAAGTGCTTTCTTCCCGTGTCTCCAGCCCTTTCTTCACCTGCTGAACAGTAGGAGGATGGTGGGGGCATGAGCAATAGAGGCCCATATAGCAGGTCTCTGCATTAATAAATAGAGTTGCCCCAAATAAATGCAGACTACAGACATCATTTCAGACTGAAAACCCTACATTTTCTGTGTGTTAAAACTTGTTAAGCTGTTCAATTGTTTTGTGACTACCAGAGCACTTACCTTGTGAGGATGTTAATTATCCAGGCATAAAAAGACCAAGATTTTCTTAAGGAGGGAGAGAGTCTTATTTTTTTTAAAGTTATTCATGTTTCTTTTACTCATTCCAGCTAAATAGATCATGCCTGGGAAAGAGGAAAAAAAATGGGTCTAAATGCAAATTAACATTACTGTTTAAATATCACAGACCATTTTCTCAGAGCCCAGTTACAATAACTAGTAATTATAAAAATTGCTTGCCTTGGGCTTCTGGCTAAGCCAATGCTAAACTTGTCCTTTTATTAGATCTGTCAGACTGAGTTAATTATCTTTATGATAATAGATGTGCCTTACCTCAAACAAAACAAATACCCTTATAATTAGCTTTTTAGTTAGAATTTTAATTTATTTATAAAGACTGTTTGTTTTGTTTCTTTTTGTGCT
This sequence comes from Forpus xanthops, assembly GCA_032466535.1. NCBI lineage: Eukaryota > Metazoa > Chordata > Aves > Psittaciformes > Psittacidae > Forpus > Forpus xanthops. The sequence continues at coordinate 61,520 of JASSUY010047258.1, read as the reverse complement.
TTACAAAGAAGTTTGGGTTTTAACAGGTTACTAGTCGGCTTAGTCATGTTTAAGAGAAAACAGACTCATTAGCTCAGGCCAAAAGCTTTCGTTAACATTGTATCTCATCTAGACACTGAAATTTATTGAGCTCTGTAAATGTGTTGGTGTATATCTGTGTGAAAGGCAAGGTAGAGTGAAAGAGGAAGAAATAAGGCATGTTCTTTTATTCCAGAAAGTTCTCTCTGAGCTGACTTTTAAAACAGCACATTAACTGAATTTAATAGTGAATCATGCTAGAAAACACTAATCCGCATGTTTTCCTTTGAATCTTTTTTCTAATGTCAGAACTGAACTTCCTTTAGACGACTGAAAATAGAAAGCATAGTCTGGTTTAATATATCTCTGTCTCCACAAAATCCGTTTCAATCTCTCTCTCTTTTTGTCCTATTTTCTTCCTTCTTACCTTTCTCACATATTCTCTGAACCGATCCTGCAAGACCTTCAAGCAGAGCTCCCAGTAAGAACTGAGGGCTTGCAGAATAAGGTCTGTAGTTTATTCAGGATTTCAGATGTGTTTCTTCCTCTAAATAATAAGATATGACTTATGCATCAGGACCATTTCTTATTTTCCAAAGAGGAAAAAAATAAGGGTTTCAAAATTAGGGTTGGTGGAAAATGCAATCTACAGATCATTGAATTAAAGAACATGGTTAGGAATAAAGTGCTTCATGTATTGTTTTAGTTCTATCACAGTGATAGTATCCAGATTGCATTTGTGAGATGAAGCCTGCTTAAATCAGAGTCATAGTGCAACTTCTCCAGATCAGAGCCCACAAGTGAATAAAGCAGTCCTATCTGAAAATGTTGTCTAGGTCTCAGTTCATTAATATTTCTACCAGCATTTGAGATCCAAGGATTAGATGAGGCTAACGAATACTGGTTTATCACCTTACTCCCTCTGTATCATGCTTTATTCCCTCTCACTGGAGTAGGCGAAGAGGCTTGGTATGCAACAAATATAAAGGGAATGTGTGCAAAAATGTGATAGCAATTACAGGAGGAGGAGACATTACCAATATTTACAAGTTTTTCAATTAATAAAGTAATTTCAAAAGTAAACAGCTTTGCAACCAAATGAACTCAAATGCAGCTGTTTGGTAATGAAAAAAAATATGCATTGTTATGCACCTTGTGTAAGCAAGCAAAAGGAAAAAAGAACCTAGTAGAAACCAACACAGATATATATTTCTGCTCTATATACACAACAACTAAACTTGCAAGCACCTCAGAAGTACAGGAAATAATACTTAACAATTAAAATTTACTACTAAATAAAAATAGTAGTGATAGCTAACATTGAAGTCAACCCAATACAGACACATTTCTGTTTGCAGTTGAAAATGTCTTCATTTATTTTTCATAAGTCAAAGCTCTTTGGTGAAAACAAATATTTCTGTGGCCAACAATTAAAATTAATGTGATAGAAGGTTATATTTTCCTAACTTTATGCTGTCTATTTGACTGCTGTAAGTCACCGTTAAAGACTGGATGTTTATTCTGTATTTTTGAGAGATGGCAGGAGGAATGGAAAGAGGAGAGAGGAAGTCAAAATAGAAATGGAAGTGAGAAAGAGCAAGTGAAATATAATCTTCCCCCAACACTCCATGTTAGAAGGAAGCTTTCATTGCCAGACATATTTGTTTGTATATTTATAAATGGTGTAAAATCTTTTAATTAGAAAATATGAAGTTTATAGCTTTTGGGGTCCTTCTGTAGCCTTCTTGTAGGACCCTTGTAACTAATGTGGCTGTGTCTCTGCTTTATTTTCTGGCTAGGGAGAGAGTCTAAGGTACACCCATGATGCAGTCAGCAGTTTGTGAAGCTGAAGCCCCTGGAACTGAGACTGCGCTGAAGGCCCAGGCCAGGTGACAGCCCCCCTGGGCAGGGCTTCTGAACACAGAAAGTCCTAATTGCTTATGCAGCAACCCTTCTCAAAACTGAAGATGATTTGTTTGCCACCACATGTACTGCAGCAAGAAAAAGTTATTTAGAATTATATCCTCTCCCCTGAATCCTCCAATCACACCTAAAATTGGCATTTTTCTCTAGCCCGTAGAGGAGAAGGACCCTGATTTGGTGCTTCTGGAGGCCCAGAAAGCCCTTTGCTGCTGAAAACAGAAAGCTGATCTCCATTTTTCTGAACGAGGCACTGTGCAATACCACAACAGTATTAGCCAAACTAATCGAACCATGACAGTGATACATGTTCACTCATTCAGTTTTCTAGTCTTCTGCATCAGCCCTGGTACCTATGCTGAGCTGCTTCAGGGAGCTCAACTTTTTTTGCTGTGTTAATTTCCTGAGAATGTCACTCTCTGACCCACCTCACTGTGGTATCGAGTGAATGCTGGTGCCAGTACAGGACAGAATACGAGGCTAGAGGAGAGCTTTTGATTGCTTTCAATTGCTGTTGCTTACAGGAGTTCATATTCAGGCATTGGTGTTACACAGCTACACACCATCTGGGTATTTTTCAGTTATTGCTGAGATTCTCTTTACCCAAGCAATTTTTTTAACTTTCCAGAGTAGTTTCTTAAGCAAAACATTTTGGTCTGTTTCTTTGTCAAGCAACATAAATAGAAAAAATATCATAAAATACTCAAGACAGATCCCGGCTTTCTATACTTCCCCACACACGGACCTGCTCTGGTTAGATAGATAGGATAATGTAATATATACAGATAAGGAATCTGAGGTTGAATTGCACTGTTGCCATTATCATTTATGCTTGTATTAGAGTAAAATTCTGAATTTGACGCGGCCATTATTATTCTTTCTTGTACAGAAGCATGCAATAAGAGTTCCTGCTCAAGAAGTTGATATTTTGCATGGATATTCAATACTTCAGTACTGTAGAAATACACCTAAGATGAGGGTATTCTATACATAGCCCATAAGATTAAGAGATTATAATATGCAGTCTGTTTTTAATAGACCTAGCAGATTCCATATAAATAGAAAGTGAAAACATGTTATGAACTCTATCAAAGAAAGCAATATCTTCTCCCTCTGTATTTTTTTTCCAAAATACTCATTAGTCATGATCATGAAGCATACAGATAGCAATTGAAAAAAAACACCTTAATTTCTCTACAAACTCATGCAAAATACCTTAAAAGAATCTATTTTTATAATTACATCACAAATTACCAAAAAGCTTCTCACCATTGAGAAGACATCCTCAGGAAAGGTCAAAGCTCTACTTGACTCTGTTCTGCTCTATTAGAGCTCATACAGATTCTACACTGTCATCCAAGGACAACCACAACATGCACAAGGCAGTATTAGCTCTTAAAAAAACTTTAGCATGACACATTCATCTTTTTCTATTCCAAAGTGAGCTTCAAAATGGGATACAGAGATCTAATGCATATTTGCTTTACAAATGATGAAAGGATAAATCCAAATATGGATGTTCCACAAACCAAAAAAAAAGCATTACTGAAGTTGCAAAGTCAGATCTTCCAGTTAGGAAATGTAACAGTTAAGCTTGTAACTTCAACTCAAGCCTCTGCATTATGATAGGAGTTTTAATTAGTTTCTGATCTCCTTTTTTCCTCAAGACTACTGCTTTGCAGGATGGAAGCACAGTATGCATCACTGCAGGTTGCTCATAAGATATGAGATTATGAAAAACGTTGTTACACAGGCTAAACATTGCTCCTGAAACATCTCAGTGAAAGGTAGCTGGTGTATATAAATTCTTTGCATTTGTATGTACTGTACATTATTGTGAAAGCTATTCTTCTCAAGAGATTAAGAGTGTCAATTACGCTGTCAGGGATGAGCGAGCCTGTCATGTGGTCTTTGACAGAATGCTTGGGTTGATTAGCTTCATGCGGATATCATAGCCTAATATTTACATTCTAGTAGCTAATGTTTTACAAGCCCTCTTTGAATTTTTCTGCTTACAGCACTGCATTCATAAATATGGTTTGTCTTGCAGAAAACATCATAGCATAATATACATCACTTAAATATGCTCATTTACATAGGCTGAAGACATAATTTCAAATCGAGATTAAAATACCATTTTGTGTTACTATATGAGGTAAAAAGAAAACCCAAAAAAAAAAAAAAAAAAAGAAAAAACAAAAACAAAAACCAAAAAGAAAACCAAAAATCCAAACCCCAAAAAACAAATAGTTGAGTGAATTTGTTTAGTATTATTGAAGACAACGCCAGGTTTCTCATTCCAGTGTGTGGTTTTTAGGACTACTCAAGGCTGAGTGATATTTACTCTTTATACAGCTGGATGATGGAAAATCTTATACCTGTTGAGGAAAAAAGTTAGACAGTGTCCTGTTGGCTAGACCCAGCAATTGGTATGATCCTTAGAAGCAAGTGAAGGAGTCACAGGCATACCATTTGGATGCCACACCCTTCATCTGTCTTTTCTCACTAGACTCTTTTCTAAATAGAAGCATCCCAGCCTGGGAAGTGGACAGGAACTACTCTTCCGCTTTCCTGCAACCATAATGGAATGAGGTAAACATATGAGAAGACATGTGATTTACGGGAGCTGGCAGCATAGCTCCTGCTTTGCTCGGCAATACAAATGCAAAGCAGAGACCGGCAGGATCTGGGGTGTGGTTTGTTTTGGTTTTGCTCAATTCATAAGAGGTCTCAATTTTTTTAAACAATTACACAGTGTGTCAAAGGCAGATTTCCTTCAGAATGTCATATATTGCTCTCAGCAGGGCTTTTAGGTTTCAATGATTTCTATTATATATGCCATCTGCTTTCAGTTGTGCCCTGACCAAATCTCCTCTTGGATGCTATTTCAGGGCTGTGTATCTTAGACTTTGCAAGGTCAGAATTTCAGGCAAGGTACTATGACTGAGCCAAAAGACAAATGCCTTCTCGATTTTTATTTAGTCCATACTCAAATTAACCTTTCATTGACTTCAAGTCAGGACTCTGGAATTTAGCCCAAACTAAGAGTTCTAATAAAATGAATGCAAAAGCAGTGTGAATGAAAATTATTCACAAAGAGAACCACAAATGTATGTAATGTTTTAAAACACTGCATAAAACATATCTTATCCTAAGTCCCTCTTCCATGGTGGCTAACACATAGACTCAGTTTACTGCTTTGTAGCATGAGTTTTCTCCATTTTGCTTCTGTTTGGGCCATGTGTGTGCTCCAGTGAGACTGCAGGGAAGCTGGATGGAGGCTGAGCACCTAACTGTCAGCTCTTCCTAATCTTAGGTAAACTTTACTTTCCTTACCTGTGTCTGTCCATAGCATGAATAAGAATAACCAACAGGCTAATCTAAATCAAGAAAGTAGCAGTCACTCTCATGCTGTGACATTGAAGGACATGTCACAGGCTCACCAAGTGAGGCAAGGATAAGGCTACTGGCTCCTATGCTAGCTTTTCACTGCATCAAATCCTACTGTGTCCAGGATATTAGATCTCTGTTATGGGATTTTAGTAAAGAAGTGAGAAAAGATGGGAAGAGTTGTTCAGAGAAGTGTATTTTAAAAGAGGATTAGAAGAAACACCAAGACAACAAATGAACAAGACATAACAGGAGCAATCAGAGATGTAGAGAAGACAAAGGGAGCATTGAAGTGAAAATATTAAGTGAACTGTTGTCATGGTTCAAGCCCAGAACCACAGGGCCGCTCGCTCACTCCCACCTTTCTTCTTCCCCTGTTCCTGGAGGGATGGTAGGGAGAATCAAAAGAATGTAACTCTCACGGGTTAAGATAAGAGCAGTCCTGTAACTAAGGTATAACACAAAATCACTACTGCTGCCACCAATAATAATAATGATAAGGGAAATAACAAAGGAAGAGAATACAACTGCTCACCACCCACCAACAGATACCCAGCCTGACCCAAGCAGTGACCTAGCCCTTCCAGGTAACTGCCCCAAATTTATATATTGGGCATGATGTGCTGCGGTATGGGATACCTCTTTGGTTAGCTTGGGTCAGCTGTCCTTTCTCTACTTCCTCCTGGCTTCCTCTCCTCCCTGGCAGAGCATGAGGCTCAGAAAGTCCTTGGTCAGGGTAAATATTACTGAGCAGCAACTGAAAACGTCAGTGTTATCAGCACTGTTCCCAGACTGAAAGTCAAAGCCACAGCACTGCACAAGCTACTAAGAAGGAGAAAAATGACTGCTACTGCTGAACTCAGGACAATGATAGTGAAGAGAAGATATGTGGAAAGTAAAATGGAGATGTGGGACAAGCTTAGATTGTTAGGGACTTTGCATGTTCAGCTCAATAACTTGAATTTCTTCATTATATATTTGCATTGTGGTCATGACAGGAGCAGAGTGAGCAGTAAGATGGCATGCAACAAAACATAGTGTTTGGAATCACAGTATCATAGAATGGTTTGGGTTGGAAGGGACATTGAGAATAATCTTGTTCCACCCTCACTGCCATGGGCAGGGAGACCTTCCACTTAACCAGGTTGCTCAAATCCCTGTCCAGCATGGCCCTGAGCACTTCCAGGGATAAGGCAGCTACAACTTTGGGCAACCTGTGCCAGTGTCTCACCACCCTCACAGTAAAATTTCTTCCTAGTGCCTAATCTCTACCTATCCTCTTTCAGATAGAAGCCATTTTCCCTTGTCATGTCACCACCTGCTCTTTTAAAAAGTCCCTCTCCATCTGAATGCAGTGCTCCAAGTGGGGTCTTACAAGAGCAGAGTAGAGGGGCAGGATCATCTCCTTCAACGTGCTGGTCACTCTCCTTTTGTTGCAGCCCAGGGTATGGTTGGCTATCTGGGCTGCAGGTACACACACATTCAGTTCCTCATCAACCAACTTCTGTGAAGGCCCTTCTGTTCAGGGCTTCTCTGAATCCATTCTCCATCCAGCCTCTGTTTGCACTTGGGATTGCCCTAATCCAGGTGCGGGACCTTGCACTTGGCCATGTTGAACTTCTTGATGTTTTCATGTGAAAGGAAGGATGGATTTATCTGGCATTTTCAGAAAAAAAAAAAAACAGGAGAGTACCTCTCTGATAAACTACTTCTGTATATACTGCCAGCAATGTAAACATAGCAGAGATTATGCTTAACTCTTCATATTTCACACAAAACCTCTTTCTACTTCTCAGATATTAGGGTCACTAGAGAGATGGTAGAGGAGAGAGAGAAAGTTTCACATTAATTGCACGTTGACTATGTCAGCTCCACTTAGTATGAAAAAGCAAATGACAGTGCTGTGAGACAAGTAGAGAGAGCACATATAAAAAGTCAAAAGTTCTGAGAATGGGCATAATAACCTCCACAGCCCTTAATGATCCCTTTGCAAAAGAGTAACCAGGGCAAACTTCCAGTGAACTGTCAGCTGTAGCCGGGAATAAGAAATTAGGGAATAACATTCTTTCTTCCCTTTTTTTTTATTGTGAAGCATGCTAAAACAGAATATAATCAGAAGGGTATCACTGAAAAAAAAAAAACGTATCTGCATTAAACTCACCTATAGCTTCTTAATTCTGGCAATGTGTGCAACCTGATATAGGTACAAGGGACCTATCAGTGGAAAGTGTGTAAAGATATTACATTACAAGATCTCCCCGTTCAATTCCCAAGCTGAAGACTTACCTACAATTCACAAATTAGTTCAGCCCATCTTTACAGATTGAGGAAGTTTTTAGGGGAAAAAAAAAAAAAAGGAAGTCACTGGATTGTAGTTATCGCAAAGCAACCAGAGGGGAAAACTGCTCAGCAAAGCAGTGCATTTACTACAGAACCACAGAGAGCAAACGAAACAAAATAAAAATAAAATACCCCTAAGCAATCTAAATTGCATTGCAGATAAGGCTTTATATTAAGAGATACATTTTCATACCAGGAAAATTAGATGTGAAACTTACAATAACTACAGATGAAGCCATTAAAAGTAAAAAGTGGCCTGTGGAAATCTTGATGGAGTGGTGACAAAAAAAAACTTCATAAGGACTTCAAAATTTGACCTAAGAGTAGGATTTACAAGTCCGGTTTTAAGAAAAAAACCCCATGGAGGTAATTTTCTCTTGATCCATACACATACTTCAGACTAACAGTAAAGGGAGAACTGTGAACACATTAAGGATAGAATATACCATGTAAGTATCCCAGAAGGACTTCACTGAGTTTAATTTAGATTAATAGGATACTATATAAATACTTCTTGCTTGTTAAGCACTTTTTATTAAGATATAACTACTGTCTAATACTTTCCCATCATTCACACTGTAAAAGCATAGAGAGAATAACAATTTCAAAAGTAATGAAATTCCATTTTCAGAAACAGCCAAGGCATTCAAAGCTGAGTTTGTTTTTTTTAAGAGTGTAGAAGTAGAATACATCTCCTAATTTCAGGTCTTCAAAAAACAGTTTAATCTTTTTATTTAATCTAGACTTAACTAGCTGTCTAGGCTTCCTCTGCAGTCAGTGAAGAGCAATAAATACCTTCAATGAACAGTTCATCCATTGTAAAAATGGTGACTTGAGTAGGTTGATTATGTCATTCTCTGACAATGTTTATTAATATCTTTCCATTAAAGCTGAAGTCATGCAGATGTCAAATTGCATGGCTTCAACCAGACTCAAACCTCTACACAGATGAAATTAAGTTAAAGGATCCTCAGCTCATAGTGTATTTTTCCAAATCTCCACACTACCTATTATTTCAATATTATAGATATGTTTGGTACTCGAGTGCCTTTGGATGGGACATTAGTTCTTTTAAACAATTGTGACCAACAGTTGAAGGAGGTGATCCTACCCCTCTAACTCTGCTCCTGTGAGACCCCACTTGGAGTACTATATGCAGTTCTTCAACATAAGGACATGAAACTGTTGGAGCAAGTCCAGAGGAGGGCCACAGGGGTGATAAGGGGGTGGGAGCACCTCCCCTATGAAGACAGGCTGAGAGAGTTGGGGCTGTTCAGCCTGGAGAACAGAAGGCTGTGTGGAGACCTCATAGCAGCCTTCCAGTATCTGAAGGGTGACTACACGGATGATGGAGAGGAAATCTTTGTCAGAGACTATAGCAATAGAAAAGAGGTAGTGTTTAAACTTAAACAAAGGAAGTTCAGGTTAGATACAAGGAAGAATTTTTTTACTTTGAGGGTGGTGAGGCACTGGAACAAGTTGCCCAAGGAAGTGATAAATGCTCCATCCCTGGTGTTCCAGGCGAGGTTGAATAGAGCCTTGGATGATACAGTCCAGTTTGAGGTGCTCCTGCTCATGGCAGAGGGTTTGGAACTAATTACAACCCACATCATTCTATGATTCTACGATCTAGTTTATTTATATTATGTAATACATATTGTTTTGAAAAACATGAGAACGAGGACTAGGGCATGTTTGGGAAAGAGAACCAGGTACTAAATTTCGCTGGGTTTTGTTAAAAGGAAAAGACTGGCACACTCATCTTCACCAGTTATAGTGACCAGATATATGTGATTATTACTCTACAGAAAGTATGTTCTGGTTCCTCTACCCTGAGCAACGAGAAGGACTTATCACTTCCCTTTGAAGACTGTGAAAATGACACATTTCATGAATATTTGAGAAATACCTATTATGAACTGGAGCAGGCACTAGATGGAAAAAGAAGGGCAAACGTAACAGTTTAGTACAGACAGAAGTGAAATTGCTACTGGCAGAAAAATATTTGCATGTGCATATATCCATAACCATTATATCTGACTGTTTTCACAAAATAAACAGGTGTACCTGAACGGCACTATTCTGAATTAAAGAGCTATTATATGTATGGTGAAAACTGAGGTTCAGAGAGATTAAAGACTTCAGTCAGAAAAACATTCATTGATGTGCTAGATTTGACTGTCAGTGGAAACTGTAAGTTTAACACATGCTTGGAGCTTTGCTCAATCCAGACCATAATTCTCTTTCCAATTCTTTGAAGTAGCTGGTAACTAAGATGGATGTAAATTGCTGCTTAATTGTGTATATTTTATATTGTTTCCATAGGACCTGATTTTATTATGTATATAACCCTATTGATTGCATTTTTATTTAACTTCATTAAAGTGCTATTGAGAATGGATGAATTCAGAAACAGCTTATTCTTACATTTAATATGTAACACCAAAATCCTCACCAAAATAGAACATTTTTGACTCCTGTAAAATGTGAGATAAAGACTTATTAAACTTTGGGTTAGACCAATAGATCAGTAGTTACGTGTTGTCACCCTGGACAGAAAGAGTAACAGAAGACAGACATCATGATATTTTTGACATAGCAAAATTCAGAGAAGCTTCTTGAACGTACCTTTCTAAAACATCTGTTCCCAATAGATAGCATAGAAACTGCTAAAACATCATTCAGATGAAAGAAATTTCCTATACAACTGGGATAACAACCTGGTTTTGCAACTTTGTTGAAAACACATTATCTCTTCTGTTTTTACCTATCTACAAGAAAAGTATCCACTAAAGCGAGTAACAATGGCCCCCATAACTGCTTTCAGCCACTGTGCCTCCGTAGCCAGCTAGTAAATTCCAGTCTTACCAAGTATAAACATTTTCAGAAGAGGGTTCAGACTTCTGGGAGACTACATAATTTGATCCCTCAGGCTTCATGGCCTTCACCTACTACTTCCTTTTTTTTCCTTTCTATTTGGTCTGAGGTGATTTTGAGGGTTTTTTTTTTAAGCAATGAAAATTCTGAAGACAAGAAAGGATCTTCCTAAGTAGTAACAACAGTGAGCATTTCATGAAAAATTTATCTGAAATATGGAAATATGGGGCCAAATTCTGATTTATAAAAGTGAAGAAGTGCCCATGAAGCTACTCATGAGCCCAATGTAATCAATGTGAACATAATGAAACCCTCATTGCTTTGTACAGTTCCAAATACCATGACTTTTCTTTTTACATATATTCATTTGTGTTTAGGCATAGCACTACTGCTTACTGTTAAGGGTTGCTTTCATCTGATGAGTTTTGGTGATCTCCTTCCAGTCCAGCAAATGTCAGGATTACAGCAAACAGAAGGTGACGAAAGCTCTTCTAATCTTTGCAATCTTCAACATCAAAATATCGTAATCACCATTTTTCCTAAGGCTCCCCTGCTCAATAGATAAATGGTGTGTGCTTTAATCTTACCATTTTCAGTCCGTGACAGAGTTCAGCTAACTACAGTATCCTCAATTCAACACCACTCACCATTTCTAACCATTTTGTACTGTCAGAAGCACATCAAGCAGCCTCTGAGTGTAATCACATCAAAATCGATTTTCATGGCTGAGAGAAAAATAATGGAAATTTCTCTAATGTAGAAAATGTATGTGTTCCTTTTGGTTAACCAAAATAGACGATATATCAAGATTGTCAAAATTAAGTTTTCTTGATTCAGTGCTCTTCCCCAGACTTGTGTACAAATTACAAGCTCTTACTACAGAATGTTTTTAACATAATTTTCTGTGGGACTGCTTCAATGTGGTTCCCACAAAATGAACAGGCTACCCAAGTGATGGACTAAAGATGATTCCATAGATCAGATCCACAAGTAAATTATTCGAGGGGTTATAAGCAGAATCCCTGAACCCATGCTGAAATGGGCAGCCAGGACTTTATACTTGCATGGAGCCTCATGACATTACCAACTCCTGCATAAAGCCCACTGCAAGTTATAGAGTCTACACATGAAATCATGGGTCAACTTTATGCATGTATAACCCCACAAAAAATATGTGATTGTCTATAATATATTGTACAAGTGAAGCTCAACAAAACTTTAAAGAAGAATAATTTAACAAAGTTATGCTCTTATGAAACAAGAGCCTTTTAAATATAATTGTTTTTAATTATTTGACAGTATTGCTTGAGAATCACATTCAAATGTTAGTTTGCTTTTCTGAATGATCATCACTGACTCTTATCAGTTTTACAATACTGTATTCCAGGGTTGTAGCTGCTTACCTCCTTTAAACAGGTTTGAAAAGTTGATGTGAATGTACATGAACTTACTTGTAGTGATTCAAGTAGGAACCAGAATAGTTGATGTTATTTCTTTGAATAAGGAACCAGGGAAGAGACTGGCAGCAGGAATAGCTAGGTACATGTATTTGGGATGCAGCAAAAGCATTTTCTGTGGAAATATATGAAAATCTTCTGAAGGTGATTACAGATGACCTTAAATATTTATTAAACTTTCAAAATGAATATGGTAGTGACCTACATTCTTAAAACAAGATTAGTTCATTAATCTTGAAAAGTACTTTTTCTGTTGTATATGGAAAAAAAGAGGAGTGGCAGATTTTGATTGAAAAAGGATTTTGTTGCTGATGTGTTAAGGAGACATAGCCTAAATGAGATTATAATGTCATGGGTGAAAGCTTGGGTTAGGGAACATTAACCAGAAAGTAGTTGTCAGATAAGTTTCTGCAACAGTCTGCTCTGGATTTTATTCTATTTAGAAGCTACCAATTCAGATAATGCAATAAACAATGTGCTTATTAAATTTGCAGCTGATGCAAAGCTGAGAGAAATTGCACACACATTTAGGAGCAGAATTAGAAATCAAGATGGTTTTCACAAATTGAAGAAACAGTCTGAAAAATACATAATGCTATTTATTAAGCATGATGTACTAATGACAGGTAGGAGTGGGCAGCTGCATAATCCAAGAATCAGAGCAGCTGATTGGCTCAGGAAAATGGCATAGGGAGCTACAAGCTGAATATATGCAGCAATACTAAGCTGATATGAAAAACTTTAATACCATGTTAGGATGCATAAACAGAAATTAAGCAGCTAGAGAAGTGGAATGGTCCTTCCTTTCTACCTAGTCCTAGTTAGGCTTAAAATAATGCATCCAAATTTGGGTGCTGTGCTTCAGCAATAAGTGCACCATCTAGAGAGACTTCCAGAGCAGAGAAATCAGAATGAGCAGAGCCCTAGAAAACACAATCTAACAGAGAAGATTGAAAGGCTGAGTTATTAAACGTAAGAAAAACTGTCAAGAGACCTGACAAGGCTGTTGCACAGTGGAATGGAACAATAAATTCTCCCTGATATCTCACAGGCTAAGAAGAGATGATCTTAAATTACAACACCGAAGACTCAAGTTACAATTTAGGAATGATTTTCTAAATATAAGGCTGTGAGGAGATGATTGAGCTTCCACTGTCAGTGATCTTTAAGAACAGGCTGTGCAAGAATGGCACAGATTTAGAAGATCTCACCCATAACCAAAGAGGTGGACCAGAGGAAGCTCTTTCCAGTTCTATTTTTATATGAGCTGATGACTGTGCACTTAAGCATCTGTGCACAGGCACTTGGACAGATCTAACCAATTAACTTGGTCATGATAGTGTGCAGCATCTCTCAGTGACAGAAGCACCTGAAGAAAACATCAGGTGGTGTTGTCAGCTCCTGCAGTTTTACATTGGCTCAGCTCCTGAACTCATACAATGACAAGAAAATATTTCTTCTCATGGAGAGGGGAAAAAAGTAAATTTTTAATTTTGCCTTTGTGAAGGAGAACTTGAAAACCTGTCTCCAAATGGCTTAAAAAACAGATGACAAAGAAAAAAGGACAATGTTTCTACACCATTAAATTTTCATGGGTTTTGGGGGGCCTGACTCATGGTTTTTCAATGGAATTGGCATTAATTGTAATGGGCTAATTTCAATAGACAAATTTAGAAACTGATATTCCTGAACTTGCTATTACAGAGAAGGCAATACTGCCTGAACAGCAGGTCTATTTCAGGAAATTAAAACCTCCCCATATCCTTTCAGATGACTTGATCGTTTCTACATTTCAGTCAATGTTACACAGGGGACATTGCACAATGCTTAACATGGTGGCAGAAAATTCACCTAGCAGAGAATTGTGAAGGCACAGTGTATCTGCTGAAAGATTCTCCAGCTGGGAAGAGACATAATGGGGGCACAAGGAATTCATTCTTGGGCAATCTCTGTTGGGAAGCTGTTGCCTCAAATTAACAGTACTTCTCCCACAGGGAGAGTCTAGAAATTGCACGCAGAAGAGCAGCTTTCTTCTGCCCAGCCAGGCCCAGACATTATCATTCTCAAAAGGCACACATATTTAAACATATCAGAGTTGTAAAATGAGACATTTATTTAAAGGAATTTCTGTCTGCAGAAAAAAGCACAGGACTTAGTTTCAAAAACCCCAACCAACCTTCAAATCCTTTTCTCCTGAATTGTTGTGCTTTTTACTATAAATTTTGGTTTTCCCTCTTCCACCATATAATGCTGTCACATGTTCCTATTTCTCCTTTCCTGCAAATAGGCATTATATGCCATCCCTTCCTTCCTCCTCACAGAGAGGTGAGAAAACCAATGCTATGACAGATCACTTTCACAGGATGGGAAGGAAAACTTTAGAAAAGACCTTTCTGTTTAAGGAGTCGGTCTCTTGCAGCACTTCCTTCAGTAAGACCTGAAATAAACGTCATGCATGCTTTACAAAACTATAATCATATTATTATCATGATTGGGGTATTTTAAAGCGCTGTTTAGGTTCCACTGGACTTGTTCAGCCTTTACTATTATCAAAGTTCTTTTATGGGATCTCTTTTCACTTTCACAAACTTCTATGAGGCTGATACAGAGTCAACACAGAGATATCTTGACTATTGCCAGCTTCTACCTCCTTAGACTGATTTTTTTCTGTACTTTTGTCCTATATCTTCCTGAGGCATTGCTAATCAACTTGTCCTTTGGCCTCTTACTAAGATGAATGAGTACTGTAATTCTAGGTGAGTAGTATTTTCGTTTCATGTTCTGAAGCATTTTTCTGTAGCACTTTTGAATCCTCACCCAATTTTATCACTTTTCTGAAAACCCAACCTTCTCAGAAGATTCCAGCTGAGGCAGCCTTCCCATTTTGCTTCTCTTGCTTTCACTGTTATCAGTAAGGCCAGAAGACACTCCTCTGTCAAGCAATAGCCACCCTGTTGCTTCTAATGCAATTGCTTGTTTCTTGAACTTTTCAGTTCACCAAAGAGCAAGAGGATCTCTGGAACATGCAGAGATACAAAGAAAGGGAAAGAGAGAAACTCTTCCTTTCATGGAGCAAAGAAGCCATGTGCACCCATACCGTCTTTTCACTCAATATCTTCATAGAAACAGCTGTGATCTGAACTCCTGACAGGGAAAGTACCACAGTGGGAGTGGAATTCTCCCTGGAAATCCTTGGAGCACAGCATTTTGCTCCCAGAGCTGAATTTAACACACTGCATGCAAATATGTCCTCAAGTTACGTCTAAAAAGGAGGTTCCTCCTTGCAAATGTTAAGAACAGTTATAATGAACCATGCATAAAGAACAAAGACCACAGAGAAAAATCTATTATTGCTGCAAAAAAACTGGAGCAACTCATGAGAGTTTTACTTTTATTATTCATGTTGCTATTAGGAGTTGCATTATTACTAGATTCTAGCTGGCACAGATGGCTGTTGTGCTTTGAGGTCTGCTTTAGTCATGATTTTATCTGCTTTTTCTGCAGATTTTATAGGGTTTGGGCTGATTTTAGCTACCTTCATTTGCTTGGTAATTGTTTTGGATTTTGTTTTAGGTTTTACCTAATTAGCAGGAATATGTTCAGGTTTATAGTGGTTTACTCACTCTTTTTGAACTTGTGTTAACCAAAAGCAGTAATGCAGCTCTACCTTCTGTAGTTTGTGTGTGACTGGCTCAGGCCAGAGGCTTTGATGGTAGCAGCAGCTTTCCTGGAAGATCAGTATCAGTTTGCTGGCGCTGCCTGGTTGATATTTCTCACCTGTTCATAACTTTTCACCTTGCAAAAAGCATCTTTCTTAACATCACTTCTGCTTGCTGCTAGAATGAGGGTGAATCTCTAGCACGAATTTTTCCGTTCCCCCCCAAGACTCTGTCAAATCAGTGCTCAAACACTGATGTGTGTGAAAGGTGAAGATTTCTGCTTCCTTTCTCCTTTTCAGATATACATATGCTCACCTCAGCCATCTTGTCCACTTCTGCTGTGTTTTGCTTGCTTAACGGGTCATCTAAATGCTGTATCTTCTGTTTCCATGTGCCTTACAGTTATTGCCTTAGTAATGATGGCAAATGCCAGGAGACAGTTGCTTCCACCGCTGTACCTGGTCAGCTCTTGTTGCAGGCGTCACTAGCAGAACCTATTGATAAATTTTTATGATCTGTTAGCCAGAACTTCAGGCTTAGTCATAAACAGCTGTGCCTGCATTGCAGTTTGCTTTGGCTGCATCATTGCAGTCATGGATAAAGGTCTGGGTGCCAGTTTCAGCTTTCCTCTGAAATGGAGCACAAATACCAGGGGGAAGGGGAGGTATGCTCCCATATGCCTTTTGGTCTGCAGAGTCAGTATGTAAACCTCAAAATCAAACACAGACTGATGTCTTCTGGACCTGGAATACATTGTTCAGTCTCCATCATACAAGGTGTCCAGACACTTTCATGCCACACTTTGGTCTTCAAGAATTTCCCATAGTCCTGATCTTTGACTTCTAAATGTGTAACCGACTGGTTAGGAGACTTCATAAAAAGCTTTGAGTACTGCCTGTGGTTGCACGACCTCTTCTCTCCCTTCCTCTGAACATGACCACCCATTTGTGATTGATAAGTAAAGTTTTAAAATATAAATTTTGTTAAATGAAAGCTTCATTTCACTGAAAAATGAGAGCTCTTCAGGAGTCAGTGCTAAAATTTAGTGTTAGAAACCTGTGGGTGTCAGCTCTCCCACTACAGAAGGCACATAATTAATTACTATTGTCTTGGTGACACAGTTTAGTTTTCAGTGATATGACCAAAAGGAGAATATCTTGAGTACATTGCAGTAACTCATAACAATGGACTCCTAATCTTTTGCTATAGGATTTGAATAGCTGCCTTAAAGTCCATAGCAGTTGTTTGTATGCTGTGGCAGGGGACCAAGTCCCTTAGATTTTATCCGCTCTTCACATTAGTTTGATTCAAAGTCTGTGAGCCAAAACTATAACTCCAGCTCCAGATGCCCCCATAATTTGGATCTGGTTAAGAATTTAGCAGCTCAGGCCAATCTCTAGTTACAACAAACAAATTATGGATAATTTCTTCTGCTTTTGTCTTTGTAATTCACTGGAACAGTTAATTTTCCCAAAAGCAGGCACGTCTTTTCTCATTAGAAATTCCTTTTTGGCCTTCTTAACGTGAGTTTCCTATTACTAAACAGGCGAACTTTCACACACACACACTCACTCACATGCAGAAAGTTTTGCTGATAAGGGATTATATAACTGGTACCTGAGATAACATGAGGTATTTAACAGCTTTAGCCACTAGAAAATTTACCACTTCATGGAAGCAGCCTCAGCTGACTTCTTTTTATTTTTTCAGAACTACGGGCAAAATTTTAAGAACAGGAAGAGAAGAACTACATTTGTCCATACATTTCCATAGGACAGAGATGGTGGGCAGCAAGGAAGAGCTGGAAGAGGCAAGGATTGGTGCCAACTGATTTGAATATCCACAATTTGAATATCCGCGTCGTGGTGTCATGGAACACCAATTTCTGGTTTCTATTTTCAGAGTTTTTGTTGTCTTTCCTGACTACGGTGGAAGTGAGGTATTTAGCAGTTGGTAACTGCTATTTGTGTTACATTTTCTTCACCTTTTGGATCTTTTTTTTGTTCAGTAGAGGTACACACCTACTCATTATTTCTAATGCCTTAGCCGAAAGAAATTTCAGCCATTCTTATGGAAGCTGGAAACCACCTAAGGGTGTGGTACAAATAGAAGCTGAAGATACAGAGAGATTATGATCTGTACAGACCAAAAGAGGCCGGATGTTTGCACTAGATGGAAGTGCTAGGGTCTGGTTCTATGGTCACCCAGAAGCATAGGCAGATATAAAGGTCTGGATTCTTGCTTCTTCACTACATTGGCCTCTTGTTCTCTCTCCTCCCATTCATACAAAAAAGCTGAAGAAAAAAATCCTCATGTTTTCACAAAATATCCCCAAAAAAGAAATTTTAAATGTCATTCTGCTTTGCTTTATATTGATTGAGCGCCGCATATTTCAGTTCGAAGTGAAGAACCCCAGGGGTTTACCCTGAAACACACAGGGGACTAACAATGACACCTATAAATTTTGAAGTTGTTGATTTTGATTTATTTTTTTTTTTTCCAAGATTTCTGCTACTAAACCAGCATTATTACTTAGGAAGTCTTGGCCTCTTGACTTAGCTGTAGAACTGCCTCTCAGTTGCATAATGTTTTGGAAATGCATGCTTCATTGAAGTGTCATTGATTTTCAACTAAAGTGAAAATGCCCTCATTTAATGCTTTCTTAAGAGAATTACAAAGGAGGCTGGAGAGGGTTTGGACAAAGTCATTATTAATTGTACATCACAAAATTGGGATTTATATATTTTTAATGCAGAAATTCTTTACAGCTCCTAAATCAAACACTGTTATAAAATTATATCTAATTTTATAAATGGAAAAACCCTATTTTGTTCAAGACTTTTAAATTCTTTTGCTTTGTTCAACAAACCCCTGTAGTTGCTGTGAGGGGATTGCTGATTGCTTTGTCAGCAAGACCAATGATATTCAATCTTTGATTTCTGATTCATTTGCTTCTTCTTTCCCTTTGATGAATAGAATAAACGTCTAGCTTTTTCCTCTCCCTTCAGAAAGATTTCTCTCGCCTCTCACTTCCTTAGTTGTGAGACCGTTTTATGTGAAACATTCTGCTTGCTTCTTGGCTATCTTCCTCTTCACTGAGCTCAGAGCTGGATAAGTACTTTACAGTCTTGCATTAGAGAAAACAAATTTTTGCCTTTTTCTATTGTTGGCTCTGATGTTAGGATGTCAGCTTTGATTCTGATCACATTGCTCCCTCACTTCCCTTTGGCTTTTTCCTCAGGCCTTTGTGTTGGAAATGCTCTCTATGGTGGCCAAATCTGCCCCTGTTCTAGTAGGCAATGGGTAAGAAGGTCAAGTTCTGATTCTGTACATGAAGAGTGTTGTAAGATTACTAAGGTAACCTCTGAGCAGGGTCGAGTAGTTACCATAGATTAGGCCTAGTTGATCACATTGTTTGCATGTTAGCTTCATCTAGCCCTACAGGATAAGGCCACAGCTTAGGTAAAAGTACAGAGAAGTACTTTAAGTGTAAAAAACTGTCATGGGTTCATCAGTAGCAGTCATTTTTCTCCTTCGTAGTAGCTGGTGCAGCACTGTGTTTTTGACTTTCAGCCTGGGAGCAGTGCTGATAACACCAGTGTTTTCAGTTACTGCTTGGTAATGTTTTTGTCTGACCGAGGACTTTCTGAATCTCATGCTCTGCCAGAAAGGAGGGGAGGGAGGGAGGAAACAGGGACAGAGCACCTGACCCAAACTAACCAAAGAGATATTCCATACCACAGCACATCATGCCCAAGATGTAAAAACGGAAGGTAGAGACCTGGAAGGGTGAGGGTGGCAGGGCTTGGTCGGGCTGGGTATAGGTGATGAGCTGTTGTATTCTTTCCTTTTATTTGCCTTGCCATTATTATTGGTGGCTGCAGTAGTGATTTATGTTATACTTTAGTTACTAAACTGTTCTTATCTCAACCTGTGGGAGTTGCATTCTTTTGATTCTCCTCCCCATCCCCCCGGGACTGGGGAAGAAAGAGGGGAGTGAGTGAGTGAACTGCTTGAGGAGCTTAAACCACAACAACAACCCATTCAACACTGTAGGCAGTGACAGTACCCTTGAGAAGGGTAAGTGGTGAGCAAACGCAACAGAAGCAGTCATCATGGGTGGCAGCATTTTGAACAAAGCTGACCAAGAGCAGAGTGGTTTCTATCTGATTCAATGACTGTCAGCAGGCAGAGTGCCTGGGGGTGCACTGGCTTGGCCTTGGGAGCACACTTCATGGGGTCCTAGTTGCAACACTGCCCCCAGGCTTTCCTACGAGACCACATCAGAGCCATAAAGATGATCATACGGCTAAAGAACATGCTCTTGTGAGGAGAGACTGAAGGAGCTAGGTCCTTTCTGCCTGTAGAAGAGAAGGCTCATCACAGTATTCAAGCACTTCAAGGCTATTTAAAAAGATAACAGAGGCTCCCTTTTCACATGAAGCAACAAGGGGCAATGGGTACAAACTGTCAGGAGAGGTTCCATCTTGACATAAGAAAGAATTTTTTTTACCATAAGAACAATCAATCACTGTAATAACCTCTCCAGTGCTCCTGGACATTTCAAGATGCAATTGGACAAGGTGCTACATAAAATCATCTAGGCTCACTTTCCCACAAACAGGTGAGCCAGATAATCTTACCAGGTCCATTCTAACTTGGGCTATTCTATGGTTCCCACAGGAAGAGGAGAGGTTACCTAAGTAGTTGACTGCATGTATCTGTCGTTGAAGAGTTCTGATGTCTCTGTAATTTCTACGCTGTTATTTAGTCAGACTGTGATCCAGGCTCCTGAAGTTGTATCTTAGCATTTCAGAAAACCCCAGCTACACCATCACACTTGGCAAGACAGTCCTGTCTATCTGAGTGTGTCTTAAAACAAAACAGAGTGGATGCCAAATGGGAGAAATACTTTAAAGATGGAGAAGGGGGGCTCTGTGCAATGAGTAAACTTACCAAAGGTTGGATAACACATTTGAAAAAACAAGAGATAAGGCTCAGCAATATGGTCACAAACATCTTTCCATGTTACAAGTCCTAGAACTTGTCATATTTATCAAAAATATGCTAAAAAACAGAGTTCAGCTGAGGTGTAGAAGAATTATACCGCAGTTAACATGAATTACTGAACACTAATGGTTTAGCTAACAAAAAGATCTTCAACCTGTGAAGTCTTGACCACTGTGTTTAATCACTTTGAAAATGCATATAAGCACCCTACGAAACACTGAGTACAGCTATGGTCTACCCCATCAGCAGCTACTGATTTCAGAAGAAATAAAACATGGCTGCTTTCAGTGGGAACACCTTGTCAGATTTGCTCTAGACAATGCAGAAGTGTGAAGTTCTCCTTTTTGTCAAACACCTCACTGGACAACATAAATAGCAAGCTTTAGGTATAGTTCTTGTACCAGGGCTAAATAGCTGTCATCCTAAAAAAAAGCCTTTATTTCGTCGGGTCTATAGAAATGTGAAGGAATGCATACTCAGAGGTCTGCCGGTGAGGCT
Organism: Forpus xanthops; assembly: GCA_032466535.1. NCBI lineage: Eukaryota > Metazoa > Chordata > Aves > Psittaciformes > Psittacidae > Forpus > Forpus xanthops. The sequence continues at coordinate 40,351 of JASSUY010047258.1, read as the reverse complement.
GACATCAGAGGTGAATCATAACCATGCTATGAACTTCATAAAAATCTCCACAGTGTGAAGAAGAAAAATCAAAACATTGCTTGCAAGGTTTGATCAGTTGCTCTTTTCAGAAGAAATTTTAATCTGTCATGTTACTGATTTTTATTTTTTGTTCTTTGAGTAATTATTTTCAGTTATTCTTAGCTGATTGCTTCACTTTGAACTAGTATCAGATATCAGCTTTAGGGGGGTTATATAAATGTGAGAAAATAGTCAATGTAAGGAGAATTATGAGTCAGATCTGAAAGAGAAAGCTGATACATGTCCTTCTGGAAAAAAAAGAAAACAGAAGCACTTTCTGCTTCCTAATATGGCAAGTAAGGCCATTCAACAGTGTGAGAAAAGTAGAACATGTTTTATTATGTTCAAAGGTTTGAGGTAACTTATCAGTCTTTAATTCGTTATGTGCTTTACAGGGCTATTTACCTATCTATCACTGCCAAATATAGCCAGAACATTTGTAAATATGCAATGACATATCTTTATTGCAATAGGTATTCTTCTGTATGATTCAGCAGAATATTGAGCAGTGTATTCAAAGGTTGCACCTATATCGGTAATGGTTGACAAATCTGGACAGGTGAATAACTGAGATGTAATAACTTTTTCTCTTAACTACCTTCATCTTCTTTTCCTAATTTCTTATTCTTTCTTCAAAAAGAGTGCATAAATAACATTTCTAATTTTCTGGGTTTTGTCTCTTCTTAGGTTGTTAGAAGGGAAACATCCTCTTGCAAATACTTCCAAATATTTATACTTTGCTTAAGATTTTAGAAATTTTTTACTTTAATATAGAATTTGAAAACTTCATGGCAGAGACTGTCTGATTTCCAATTATGGAATCATGGTATCAAAGAAGAATTGAGGTTGGAAAAGGCCTCAGGAGGCCATACAGCACCAACACCTGCTCATAGTAGGTCCAGCTATATGTCATTTCTTATGCCTATGTCTGCCATCAAGGATGGAGAGCCTTCAACCTCTCCAAGCACATTGATCCAGTAATTGAATGACCCTCGTTAAAAAAAAAAAGTAGTTATATTTAACTGCAATCTACCTTGTTGATGCTTTTGTCTTTTGCCTCTTTTGCCATTGCACACATACAAGAAGTCTGTCTCCATCTTCTTTACATCTCCCATACAGGTGACTGAAGACAGCAATAAGGTTTCTCCTTCACCTTATCTTCTTAAGGCTGAACAGACCAAGTTCCCAGTGACTGTATCACTAACCTCATCTCCCTGAGTATTTTTACTTCAGAACTTTCCAGGTTTATGAGGACAAAATATGATGAAGTATTATTTAAGGATGGCATAACTGGGATTTCTTAAATGATGTTACAGAAACTGGTAAACATGATTGTATTAGGAGACTTGGGAAAAAAATCTTAGATTATGCTCTTCTGATTAATTACATAACTGGGAAAAATAGCAGTTTAAAAAAGATTTAAGATATTTGCTAGCATAAGCATTACTCAGAGCTAGCTTTATTTTTTAAGGATGCAATTTTTCTGTCAGTCTATAATGTGGTACTGTGACTGGGTAATATATCTTCAGGCTTTACAGTCTCCTGGCATGACACACTCTTTGAGACAGTAGATCTTAATAGATCCTTCTGCATTAATCCCAACTAACAAGCAGATTAATAGTTAATTAAAAATGCTCCATGAAGGCTTTGATACAGTAGGCCATTAGAGCTTCAGCCTGGTTCTTGCTTTCTAATAGATGAACAGAACTTAACTTGTATTTTTTCCATCAGATCATAATACTCAGAAAGCTCCATTACAGTTTACCAGATCACTGATCTATGAACCAAACAGTATTTAAACTTTTTTTGATTTGATTTACTATGCAATATGATCTCCTGTGCCTTCACAAAATCCATATAGTAAAAGAGCCATTATGTCATTTCTTTAGTCACTGGTCTAGCAGATTAAGAAGTTTTCATTCTGTAGGCATTAGGCTTTAAGGGCTTGATTTTTGGCTGCTGGTGCTGTGCATGAGGGGAAGACCTTTGATGACATGGCTGGTTCTCCAAGCACAATATATACAGTATGAAGCCATAGGTGGCAGCCTATATCAAATAATTTTTTTTTCTATCTAAATAGAATCTATCTGTCCAAATAGAATCTGTTTTATCTCCTGAATTATACATTCATCAGCTTCTGATGACAATTCACATTTTAAAAGTGCTGGCAGGTGTAAAAGGATGTAAAATGACTAGGTTTTGAGTCATAGCTGAAAAAAATGTAGCCCTCCACTCCCTATTGAAGTCTTACTAAGGTTCACTTGTGGGTAAATCTGCTGCTAATGATCCATGGAAAACAAGAACTTTAAATAGCAAGGGTAGTGTGACTGGCTTCAAACACCTACATAATTCAGTTTCAATCAAATCAAGATCTCAGTATCTGTAAGATTAAACTTTTGCTACCTAGTGTTTAAGGAAGACCTCTAGTCCTCAGTAGCAAAGGAATGGTCAAGACTTCACTTGGTGCTTTGATCAGCAACATGGTTTCCAGTAGGACTTTTGCTAACTTTTCAAATTTCTGTGCTTAAATGCTAAACAGAAACAACACATTTAAGTGAGGATTATCATCTTTGCACTATCAATATTGTGTTACAAAAAAACCTCGTCAAGCCAGTATCCTTGGAACAAAGGTCAAACCAGTCACACTGGATCAGACCATTTGCCATGGAAATACAAGATGTCATTTGCAAAAAGTAATGGTCAATTTTAGTGTTCACATTTTTTAACAAAAATTCAGCAAAACATTTTACCTTCAAAATTTTGTAGGGCTAGAAATAAGTACCAGGTGCTTGAAGGAAACTGCAAAAAATCACATGGAGTATAACTGAGGAAAAACATGCCTATGCATGTTTTACATACTTTTAATATAAAACTTTATCTAAAACGTTGCTTAGAGCAAGTATGTGCCTCAAGTGCCAAAATTTACTTCCATCTTGGTTCAAAAAGATATTAAATGCAATGCAATGGTATTTTGTGGAATATCTTTCTATAGTTTGGATGCTTCTCAGTGGAATCAAATTCATTAGTTAGATTAGGTGAGATTTTCTTAAAAGATATTTGCTTGATTGTGAAAAATAACACTGGAGACAGAATTACCAAACCTGTAGAAATTAGGAAGGAATGAGTCATGGTAATTAACTTTATTCAGGACTCTCATGTATCAGAACCTAAATGTTACCCCTTGATAGATTTAACTGAGGTAGAATATTCTACCTACAGTTAATAGTAACAAATGTTCTATTAGTAAAGCAGAACATTTAGAAAAATGATCAAGGTAATGCTCGAGAGCCAAAAGACTGCTAGGACTGATTGTTGCACTACTTTGACACCTAAGTTTAAGGATACCTACACAGTTATATTCTGCTTTATTTTGCAACTCATTAAAAAAAAAAGAGTGCCCTAGCAGCAAGATGTATTGTCTTCCTTCCAGTAATATAAAAATGCTACACTGGAAAACTACAGGGTCGCTGACCAAAATGCAATAAAGAGAAATCAGGAGAACTTCTGAAACTTTAATGATGTCCTTCTGACAAAGCTTGCAAAAATGTGTTAAAACTTCGAGTATACGTGGATATGGCAGCTTGAGATTTACTTCATCTCATCAATTCCCTGGGCTAAGTTTTCACTTACCCAATATTTTTTCCAGACGTGATCTCGGTGGGATTATGAGAAATAATTGGGAAGACATACATTCCCTAGCCAAGAGATAATTAAACAGAGTCATCAAGGCCAGACCTCTGACTGGGCTGTGAATTCTGCTGCCAGATGTTGCAGATACATCTGTCTAAGCACTAACAGGATCCTTCTCATCACACTATCTAAGCATTTTACAAATATTAATGGGTTTTCTCTCTGGGAAAGGAATATATTTTCATACTAACGCAGCATAAGACAGAGCTGGATAAATAAGAGTAACAAAGGAGGTATTTTTTTGAGGTTTGCATTTTTGTTTCTGATTTTTTCTGTCTTATTTTTTTACATAGGGGAAAAATACCTTAAACTCTCTCAGCTTGAAAATTTATAGACATCAAGTTGCTTCCACATAGAAGACTCTTTCCTCCGTACTTCTATAGCTATTGAAAAACAAAACATTGGCAAGCTGTGAAACATTTACTGATCATTTGTTTCAGTATATTTTTAGGTCTACAAGTCTTCAATAGTGTAGTGGTAGTAACTGCAGCCTAAAGATTGAAAACTGAATGACAGATATCAGGATCTTAGATACACATATACATACATGTATGTATATACATGCAGATACCTGTAAGTATAAGAAAATTGTGAATAATAATGAAATGTTTATTAAAATCTAAATATATAAATATTTTTATGTAATTTGTAGTGCAGGTATTTGTATTTCTGATTACACACATTCCACACACCTTATTTTTCATCTATTTCATAATGCTCAGAAGTTTGCTTACATTTTTTTGAATAGTTTGGGTTGGCTACCTTGAACTTCCTAAGCTAGAATGTAAAAGATGCGTGAGAGAAACTTCTGCTTCGTACATTACTTCAGTTTTTATATAGTGCTGTGAGTTATCTTTACTGTGCACAGGGACAGAGATAATGGGAAAGATGGGGAAGTAGCAGCAAATCTTACACTTTGCATTAGAAAATGACAGTCTCGTCTACAAAGATCCAAGCAGGCTTTCTTTGGACCTCACAGACTAGTAGAGAAAAGCTTGTATGCACATATGAGAGTAAAAATGGGACACTTCTATTAGGCTTGGCATTAAATAACAAACAACGAATATACCACCTGAGACCACTAAACATAAATGTCCAGATGCTGCAACAAAATGTTTAAATGTCCACAAAATTTCACTCCAGTAAGTTAATACATCATAATTAGAGATTTCCACTGAGATTGCACAGTTAGTAAGTGGGCTGCAAGGTTCATTTTGCAGGCAGTGAAAGATGTCCAGGTCACACTAGCTGTTACTGTGAATAAAAAGATACTTGTTTTATGTCAACCTCTGGTGTCCAAAAAAGAATTCCTTTTTATGTAATAATCCTGGAACTGCAAAGTAAAAAGGACTTGGGCAAACTCCACCTCAGACACACCATCTTTTCTTCAGTGACTACCAAGGGAACCCACATGGCCACGTAGACAAAGAGCAAGTTGTCTTTAAAGGCTAAATAGGAGGGGCAGGGGTCCCTCCCTAACCCAGAGTAATCAGAATTATAAACCCATTGAGGGGTGTAAGGGCACCCCTCTGCTCTCCTCAGGAGGCACAGTGACTCAGGGTCTCCCATGTGTGTGCTCTGGTCAGCTCTGTGATAAAGTGCAAGCTCGAGGCATCTCCCTGTTTACAGGGTCTCACCCTCCATACTCTGTGCAGGGAAGGTCAGTTTACAGTTTCTGAAGGCCTAGGCTAAGGTATATTAATCCATTTTGTGGTTTCCTAAGTATTGCTTGCCAAACTCTATGACATATCACATATATCACACACAAACACCTGCTACTTACCGGTTGGCATTTCTGCTGCTAACTTAAGGTGGAAGCTCACACATTAATGAATGATGTAATCCTTGCTGCAGAAATACTTTTGTATCAATAGAATTACTATGGCTTCACAGAGTAATAGGATAGATTTTTGGAGAAGATGCTGAATAAAGTTTATTATTAATCATTTTTTAGTTGTACACTGTATGCAATTGTACACATAATCATCATATTCCTGATGAACTCTATATTTTAGCACTTTATTCCTACTAGTAAAATAACCCATTTACTTTCTTTCTTCTGTCCCAAGAGTTTGTTAGACCTTGTTAGAGCTTGAGTAATTATCAAAATTAGGGGGTTTCTTTTTACATTTGAGAACAAGCTTTTCCTTACATAATATTTTTAGCTTTGAAGTGCCTTTCTTTTTTTTTAATTCACTTTAGAAGATGAATTAGGTTCTGGCCAGGAAATTTACTTACTGCTGTTAAGCATTTCCCCAACAAGTGAAAAAAGAAACTGGTTTGGGTCCATTTAGCTGTCAGTAAATTTTGATGCTGTCACCAGAATAATATTGATACACTTTGATATTGCTATATTTGTAAAGGATATGTTCTTAGGACCTTGTGGCTTTTTTAAATACACTTCCCAAGATTAGTTAAGTGTTTCATATGATGATATATAACACAACTGATGCTCTGAAGTACTTTACCAGGTCCTCTGGGGACCTGCGAGGACTTTTAGCGCCAGTGTTTTCTGATTATGCACTGCCTCTTTGGTCTCTACTCTTTTCAAAATTAGAAGAGGGAAAACAGCCCATGCAAAGCTGCATGTACTGGGAATTACATTGCAACAATGTTCATTGTACTCTTTGAGGCAGAGGTAGAAGTTTTGTTTGTTATGTGCAGAGTTAGTTGCCAATTATTTATTTAAAACTTGCAATTTGTGCCAGGGACTTTGAAGGCCTTGGCTAGTAACACATGCCCCAACAAAGCAAACACATAAACCAAAATAAGTATGGTTTGAAGTATATTCAGTCCCTTGTATAGAAACTGAATATGCCCTACTTTAGTCCTGATCTTTGATTCCCTGAGCTGCCCAATTCCAAGAAAAACAGGAGATTGCCCACATATCAGGCTAACTGTCCTTTAGATACTCAAGTTAATTAGTGATGAAATAACTCATAAATTCCTGATCAATGCCAATATTTTAGGACCGATGTTTTCAATGTTAGATCTAATACTCCACAATGATCCAGTGGCTTTGACTTGTTAGAAGCCCGGTCATAGAATCATAGAATCATAGAATAGTTAGGATTAGAAAGGACCTTGATCATCTAGTTCCAACCCCCCTGCTCTGGGCAGGAACACCTCCCACTAAACCATGCCACTCAAGGCTATGCCCAACCCGGCCTTGTACACTGCCAGCATCATCAGTTTGATGGAGCAATGCACTGGAAGATCTGGATTACCCAGACTGAGTGCCCCAAACTGAGAAGAAGAGATTAGTTTCAAAAAAACACATGCAGTACTTATTTTGTTTGCTTCTTAACATCATCTTCATTTTTGAGGAGAGACGATTCAAATAAATTAGAGGTTTTCACTAATATTTTGTCCATTCAAAAACTTTCAAAATAGTATCCAAAAAGCATTGTAGTAGAAAAATCGGCATTTTCCAAGGGAGCACTACTTACAGGTTATTATTCTGCACAGTCAGTCATGGGACTTTTTCTATGTTCCTTGGGAAACTTTCTAGTAATTTAGTAAATTCTTGTTCTGCTTGTACAGGTTACTTTTTTCTCTGCACAGCTTCACTCTTGTATTTTGTTGCATCTTCCTGCATTTTACTAAACACTTTTTTTCCTATCCTTTATAAATACTTTTTAAAAATCCTTTAGATATCTTTTTAAAAATAGTTCAATAGCTTAAAAATCCTTTAAAAATAACAGATGTCTCAAGCACAAAATCTGGCAGGCATACGCTTAGACTTCGGAAAGTGTTTATAAAACATTGACTTCAACAGGATATAAGCAGATTCATGATGGAAAAGTATAGTTTAGATCAGAACTTTAATCAGTAAATGTTCAACTGCATAGATACCTCATATATTCACTGCGTAAATACTATACTAATTCACACATTAATGCCACATGATTAAAATTATCATATTATACTTTTTTTCTGGGGTTAGATAAGAATTGAAAGGGATCAAAAACAATGGCCAGAAGTCTCACTGCAGTTGCCTCTTTTTGTTCATAAGTGACCCAGGAGTGTAAAAGCAAGCATTCAGAACAGAGTGGTCAGGCTTTCAAGGCTCACTATATCAATCTTAGGTGAATGACAAGCATAAGGTCTCTACTTCTAGCTGACGAACAAGAGAAATAAGGGTTATCTTCCATTTCTTACCTTAAGCAGGCATGCCTCACTACTGTAATTGATGCCCCCTGGTTATTATCTATCACTTATTTTAAGAGATAGCCCTTAATTCATTCTGTTGTGGTAGGGGTAAAAAAAAGGTTGAATGAGTTTATCAAAACTTTGCAGATGTTGCTTCCTTTCACTGTAATAATTCAGTCTGAAAAAAACCTAGGGATTTTTTGATGATATAAATCAAAACATAAAAATGACAATTCCCTTTCTGAGCTGTCCTGAAGAATTAAACAGCCAAAATACAAAGCTGCTCTGAGCTCACAATTCATGCAATCCCTTCACCATTTCAGCAGATGTCTATCTTCAGTAGAGCAGGTTAGCAAGTGTCTACAGTCACCTCCTGTCTGTTCCTTCCTTGGGTCATGGGCTTATACGTAGTATGGTTTTGGACTATGGGCCATCCTTGGAGAGCCTCAGCTGCAGTGTGATGATGATCTGTCCTGAGAAGCTGAGGTGTTTGTGAGAAAGGTCAAGCTTTGCGAGTGAGTTCAGGTAAGACCAGTTATGCAGCATCTTTAAATCCAGAAGACGCTAAAAGATGTATTTGCAAAAAATATATAGATATGCTAGCAGCTGCTACAGATATGGAAAAGGCACATTTTGAGACACATTTCCAGAACAGCAGCCAGGATCTTGCCCAGTAAACTATTTAGTATCTAAAAATTATTTTGTCACATAGATTTATCACATGGTGAATACTAGCTATATTAGGTATTTATTGTCTACTGGTCTGCACCATATAGGTACAGAGCAGACGGTAAGCATGGACTTAAGCAGCATTTAAACATTATTTATATGGTTTTAATTGATTGAATTACAGCCCAGCACATGGCTTACGGCCATGACAGCAATCCTGAGGGAAGAGTACTTCAACAAATCAAGGTACAACCTGCTAGCTGTCTCATAAAGATAGGGCTACCTGATCCTTTACTCATTTCGTGCCTCTGAAGACATTATTAGAAAAACATTATTCCTCCCTTTTTGTATGTGCACACAGATGAAGTCAAGCAAAACCTGAGCTAGCTTTTCCATTTCTAAAGCAAAACACACAAACAAGAAAAACCTCTTAACAGGCTGGTATCACAAAAAATGCAACTTTGCAGGACAAGATGAATAACGGGAACCAAAGATGGCATCTTCAGAAAGCAGACCAAAATGGCTGTCTTTTAAACATGCCTTATACTCTCAGTTTCATTCGCTTCACATCTTAATTTTCCAAAACCTTACCTGAACATGTGTCCCCCAACTTATCAGTTCACTTCTATATTAACATTGTTAAAATGATTGATGATGCCTAACTTTGTAGGTGTCTTAACACAATGTCCAGTATCAAAACAACTCTGGGACTTGGCCTTTTTGCGCTCCAGTATAACATATAACCTTATGTTTATAGTCTATTCCCTAATTAATAGAAAGGAAAATTGCCTTTTCAAGGTAAAAATCTATGTGTACTGTCTTACCCACAATTCATTCACTTCTGCCAAGTAGCAAACCTTCTAATTAACCAGGCCTCTCAGGGGTCTGGTCAACTCCTACTTGCACAGCTATATTGCTGGGAACCTTAATATGGTCAACAACTCTCTAAAAAGAAGAGGCTTTGCACTTTCTGGAATGAGAGAAGAAATGCTTTTGCACAGATCAGTAAAGATAGCAGTAATTGCCATAAGGCTTACTGCAATTTATGCAGAAGAAGTTTCTCAATTGCTCATAGTGGACTGTCAGATGTGAGACAGCATGCAAATGGAGCAGATCATAAAAATTATTTCTAGCCTAGGTTCTAAGAACAAAACTCTTGAAACCTTCCTTTATTGCTAAGAAATGTAGAAACTGAGAAAACAGTGTGATTGCTACAAAAGTAACAGAAGTGCATATTGTATTATTCACACTCTTTTACAGAGCTGCAACAAGCTAAATAATACAGTTTTCCAAGATTTATGTACAGCTATATCTTAGTAGGACAAAAGGTTCATAAATTGCCAGCAGTATAGTGAGCTTCTTTCAGTTTAGGAACAATTAAATTCTCGGCTGAAAGGATACATCTTTTTCTGTGGCCACTGGTGCTGTAAGTCAGAAAATACAGAAAAGTTTCTTGTAGTGGTTAGTTACTGAACATTTAAAAGATAAATAAGCCATGGTCTGTTTGATTAATTTCAAGACAGCAATGAAAATACATTAATAATATTTGGAAAAGCAAAATTATACTGAAATTTTGTACTTTTATGGCTATGGTAGATGTTATCCTACTATTTTTGCAAAGAAAAGTAAATACTTGCTAACAGCTAATTATCTAGCTCCTTTACTGTGCACCTGAGAGTATGGTATATATATTACTGAATATAGCATTTCAAATACTATCAACCATTTTCTGTCATCTTCCCAATGGCATCCATCATTCCAAGACATAGTTTACTTGACTTATCTTGAGCACATAAAATGGCTCCCTCCTACTTGACATTTGAAAGGATCTTACAATATTTAACTATTCCTATTTATCTATGTCCATTAGATATAGGATTCATCTCACCTGAGTTTAACAGGATAAAATCATAAAATGTCTAATTTAAACTAGTTGTGTAATTCAAACATCTTAGGAGAAAGATAAGCACTTTCAGAAAACAGCTCATCCCTCATGCTTAGATAGTATCTAACATGGATTTGAAAAGGAAATAAAAATATTAGAGTTAAGAGTGTACTGGTGTGATTTCCTAACATTTCCTGACACTGATCTGTGATAGTTTTGCAGCGTCTCTGATTTTTTAACTCAGCCATGTTGTGGTCAACTCAGAATCTCACTTCACCCAAAGCAAGAGCCTATTTTCTTTGCCCTTGCAGCACAGGCTGCGTTCACAAATCTATAAACTCAGCACCTTGCTTAGGGACCCATGCTCTTGATATGTCAAAATAGAAAGATAGACACCTCAGGTGTGATCTGAGCTATTCTGGATGAACTGACTGCAGGGATTCTAGACATTTCTCATAAACACCTTGATGAGATACCTAAGCATGGTGAGAAAAAGCACATATCCTCAGTTCCCTAGGTTTTTATAATGGTCTGATAATAAGGATGAATGGGAAGCCACTAACTATAAAAAAAAACCAAACCAAACCAAAACAAAACAAACAAAAAAAAAAAAGCCAAAACAACCAAACAAGAAGAGAGTTCAACATTGTACAGCTGCCAGTGACCTGTCTATCTTTTTTATTAACCTGAGTGATGATAAACATCCTTCTTTCTTTTTCTTTTAGGAAAATGCATTGCTGCTTCACCTGTTCCTCATCTTGTTTTGCTTTAGGAATTATGCCTTGGTGGGATTTTCTGTGCTATTCAGATCTTGACTGTTAAAGATCAGCAGCTTTAACATTTGCCTGTCAATGGCAGATGTTTCTGTAATCCCATGTTCCATACTCAGAGTGCTGGACATTACAGCCTTGACATTTGGCCCAAGATTGAGGATTTGCTATTAGTATTTCCCCAGGAAACTGACACTTGATGGACAGGCTACATAATCCATGCTTGGATATGTTTCTTAGTGAATTGATCTCCATTTCAAATTGACGTGAGCAAAGGCACAAATGTAGTAGATCACCATCTATTCCCCACCCACAGTGTATTTCAATAAAATGCAACATGCGTTGCAGTGTAAGCTATGAGGCATATAAATCTGCAATATGCAGTCTGAAACTTTGTTACAAAATACTATGAATGCTTCCACATTTCCCTAGTGTTTATTTACTTATGCAGGAAGCTTAGAAAAATATTTTGATGTATTACATGCCATATTTTTTAACATTATTCAAAATGCTTAAAAAGATTTTTAGTGAAATTTAACCCACATCAATCATGACCTTGATATGAAAAGTTACTGCCAACCTTTAAATTAAAAAAAGGAGAGGCAGAAAGAATACTCTTATGCTCCTGGCTGATGCTGAATTGTTGAAAACATTGAGTGCTATGCACATACTCTGTCTATAGTGGAACTATATAAAAGGAAGCCAACCATTTATTACCATGGCAAATGTAATTAAAGATCTTTTTATCTTTCAAATTTATAGGATCCCAGGATGTGCACTTTATATAGTGAAAATTATATTTAGTAACTATTGTATTAGTAACTATAGTAACTCTTCCTACTTTAGATATACACAGATTCAAATGAATTCTCTGGGAGTTTTTCAAAGTTAGTAAAAACATACATTCAGGCTATGACTTTGTACCATATGTTGCTCCTTCCTCACTTTACTTCCACAACTGAAGATATCCCAACAAAAGACGATACTAAACTAAGCAGGTTGACCTGCTTTTCTTGTATTCTCCTTACAAAGGAGCAAGGAAATACATGCCAAGACCTGGTTTTCTCACAGGATCTGAATACAGAAAACTTCTTATTTGGTAAGCACAAAGGGCATCGTCTCCAGCTCTGTGTCAAAAACTCATTAATGTGCCTTATCAAAGATGGTATATATCCTGTAATTTCTTTGAGAAAAGTAAACTTCATCAGAAGTCTGAGAGCTATGTCATCACTTGGAATTCCCTGTACCTGAGGTTCAGTCAATCTGATGTCCTTGGGTGCAGAATTAAATCTGTTTCAAATGAGGAAATGCTTCTTTTCTCTGTTATTATGGAAAACTTCAGCCTTGAAATATTTTATCTGTACACTCCTCTAGACTGGATGTTTTACAAAACCTTGTTGTTGCAAATCCAGTCTATTTCAAAGCCTTGATCCACAAAGCCCCTTTATATACAGGTTTCTGATGATTTCTGCAACACACCTAAATCATAACATCTAATTTATTCAAATTCCTGACTGTGCTGCTCTGCCTCTTACAGCATTTCAACAATTTGTGCAAGCTATGATATTTTATTAAAATATTGCATCTACCTGAGGATATGAAAACTGCTCTTCTTCCCCATCTGACTCTTGCGGTGGTCAGATTCACCTATAAATGTCCTATCACATTTTTAAAACATGCAGTTCTATATATCATAAGGAAATAGAGGAAGGCAATTTCCTTCTGCTGCTCACAGTGGTAGTTTTACATGCTTAACTTGAACCCTTACCGTCAAATGAACTAGAAGCATTTTAACTGAGCTAATAAAAATAACTAGAAATGGCCAATATTCTTGGAATAGCTACTCCAGGACAGGAATCAATTCTATAGATAGTTTAAGAAAATTAGTTTCCAGAAAATATGAACAATGATTGCAAATAAGAAAATAAATGTAACCAAAAGGAGATGCAATTAATCAGTTCTTTTCTGTGATCTCTTCTTACTACCTGAAACATAAATGTAAATTTAGTATTTGTCAGTTTCAGTTAATGGGAAACCCAAGACTGAGTTTGTAATTCTGAAGCTTCAATACAACTAGCAAACTGAAAACGTTAAAGGAAAAAACCTTATGAAGGAGAAATGTGAGATCTGCATGTACACATTTATCCTTGTCTTCTTCTCACTAACATCTGGTGGTTTAACATAATTACATTTCCTTTCCAGCATCTTTATGGACTGGTCAGCCTTGCAGGTCTCTTGAGGGAAAACACACAGGCAAACAAACAAAACAAAACCACAAATCCCCCCCAAAAAAATACTGGTAGCACAGGCAGTAAGTGTCCTCAATCACTTTAGAGTTGATCTCCTTTGCTTTAGAGAACTCCAAAGCATCTAATGAATTTTAGTTTTGTCATTTGTCTGCTTTTGTGGAAGATGCTTATGCTCGTTTTGGCGGGGCTAGAGTTAATTTACATCATAGTAGCTAGTGTGTGGCTAAGCTTTGAGTTTCTGCTGCAAACAATGTTGATAATCCAGGGATGTTTCAGTTGCTGCTGAGCAGTGCTTACACAGTCAAGGCCTTTTCTGCTCCTCACACCAGCCTATCAGAGAGGGTTGAGGGTGTACAAGAAGTTGGGAGGGTACACAGCTGGGACAGCTGACCTCAGCTCACCCAACAGGTATTCCATACCATATGGTGTCATGCTCAGCATAGAAAGCTGAGGGAAGAAGGAGGAAGGGGGAAATGTTGGGAGTGATGGCATATGTCTTGACAAGTAACTTGCATGTGATAAAGCCCTGCTTTCCTGGAGTTGGCTGAACACCTGCCTGCTCATGGGAAGTGATGAATGAATTGTTTTGCTTGGTCCCGTGGCTTTTGCTTTACCTGTTAAACTGTCTTTACCTCAGCCCATGAGTTTTCTCCCTTTTTCTCTTCTGGTTCTCTCCCCCATCCCACCAGGGATGAGTGAGCAAGTGGAGCTGAGTTGTCAGCTGGGTTAAACCACCACAATGCTGAATTCTGTCTCTTCTGCCTATTTTCAATAATTGCCTTGTAACAGCCAGGAACACTTTAAGAGAATCTATTGGCCATGTTATATTATATCTGACCACTAGACTGATGCTCTGCAGGCTTTAACTCATGAGATCCTCTGCCGTAATTTCTCTTCCACTTCATTTACTATATTCCTATTTTTAGCATCAACATGAGACAGACCCAATTATACCTGAAGTTCAGCAGCACATAATAGATGTCAGAATTTGACTCTTGAGTTACTCTAATCACCATTTTCATGGTTTAACACCATTTAAACAATGCTATTTGGTTTTAAACACTCAGGCCTCAAAGCCACATGCTAAAAATCATGTATTTTCAACTGTCCAACCATAAATTATTAAGAAATGCATTATAGTCAAGTATCTGTGATATTCTGTTTATCAGATATAGATCAACAAATGAGAGCCTTTTTTAGCAGTTATATATTTTAGCAGCTGTATTCTCCATTAATATTTGTTTTCTGAATGTTGGGAACAACAAGTGCAGCTGTGCTCCACTTAACCAAGTCCATAACATTCCAACTCCAAAGAGATGGAGACCTGGCACCCCTTTTTTTTCCTAACATGTTATCATGTGAATTATTAGCAACAAGTTTAAATTGTTACAGCATTCTTTCACAAACCCTAAGCATCGATCTGAAATCCAATCTCCTAAGTATAGGTCTACCAAACTTTGTCTGGGATTTCCTGGATATGAGCATCATCATAAGTCTGGTGCCATTATAAGGTAACTCTGATGTTGAATTTATTTTATTGCATATGCATAAAACAGCTGTGTAGTGCAAATACAGTTGGTCTCTCAGAAGCTTTTCCTCAAATTTGATGACACCTGGTTGAGTGCTACTATGCATACACAGTGGAGCTAGCCAGGCTACTTAGATGTCAGCAAATCCCAGGCAATCACTGCAGATGTGCTGATTAGTAAGGAGCTACAGACACACAGCGGCTGGATTCACATTATTACATATGTTCAGTAGAAAATAAATTCACAATTATATGAAAGCATGATTAAAAATTATTCTGTAAAAATAAAGAATATTTTTTCATCCTTTGCAGACCAGTTTTCATCTGGAAAAGGGTATGTCCCAGTAATCTGGTAAATCTGATTAAATAAATAATAATACAGAAATAAATAGTGACAAAACCAATCAACCAAACAAAGTGCAACCCACAAAGTATTGATATTTTCAGTCACCTTGAGCTAGGCAAGTCACCAGGCAGCTGGGAAAAAATTGCAGGAAGAGGGAAAATGGCCTCACCAAATTATGCTTAAAGTAAAACTTATTTTTAGCACATTTTACAAGAATGTCCATCCTAAAAATATTTTTAGACTTATTTTGAATCCCTTTGGATATGTGTAACTTTGAAGGACTCAACTGTGCTGTATCTTGAACCATATCTAAAACATCTTTTGAGAGACTAAAATGTCATTGCTTCTTTCAAGTACAGATGGGAAGAGAAAACATGACTATTTTATCCTCAGAGAGCCTCATGGTAAATTTTGACTCACATGTGTGCATATATGTATATGTACTATATATATATGTATTCCATTAATGTCAGTAGCATATCAGAGTTGAGACCTTCTGTGCATATCTGAGAGGCAGTTTTTTTTGCTGGAGAAGATTTCATAGTATCTAAAAGATAAAGAATTGTTTGTGATGAGATTTGGCCACTGCTCCCAGAGCTGTATAATTAGTCCTAAATGTTCTAGTTACAGTCTTGCTGTGGATTTGCATGTGTAACTCCTGGCAATTAAAGCAGGACAGAACGAAGCTTGTGCTCTATGTGAGAAGCAATATATGAAACTGTGCCCACTGAAATCACTAAGAATATTTTATTTCCTTTACTGGGTCAGGATTTTCTCCCATGTCTGACTAAGTACTCAATAGATTTATTTTCAGAGACTCTATTCCCTCTCCCTTTTCTCCTGGTTAGATAAGGAAAAATATTTTCGAGAAAAAAGTAAAAAGAAAACTAACCCAAATAAATGCATAATTTCAATATCCTACTTCTCCCTGGCATAAAAAGAGAAAGAAAGGGCTTATATTCCTACTGGAGTTTTGATTCTAAATCCAATGTAAATACAAAATTAAATGTAAATCCATTGGCCTCTTGTGTTGTGAATTTTGCAACATTTTTAATATTGATTCAGCTATATGCGGAAAAGTGTATTTTGTTAAAAATAGAAAAAAAAAAAATAAGCGGTTGAGGAAAGGTTTGAGGTGATGTTTTTGTGTCTGCTATAATATAAACCTCTTGTATACAGCCAGATGAAATTGAGGAGTAGGTTTAGTGACATAAACCGCACCCTTCTCTGATCTCCAAGATCTTATGACATGTTTGCCTTTACACTTGTAACTCTTTGGCTACATTTCAATTGACTTCTCCCTCACTGTGTCACTGTCTTAAGTATTTTTCACTTTTCTAATGTCAATAGCTCTTCTGTTGAGAGGACTCAATAGGAAGTAAATGCAGGGAGTACGAGCTCTGATGAGATCCTTTAATCCACCCCTAATCCCACTCAATTAAAACTCCATTGATGACAGAAAAATCATTAAGTGCTGAAGAACAGGAAAATGAGCAAAAACATCCCTGCATGAGAAATTAGATGCACAGCTTTTAACAGGGGTGTTCTGCTACTTCCTCAGCACACCTCCTTTCTGTGCCATTGCTGGCAAACCACACTCTTAACTCTAACAGCTGAGCAGGTAAAAATGTATAATCTAGTTGGCAGTTTACCTAATGCATATCCAACTGTTCAGGAAGAGTTATGCACAGAACACATAACATTACACATCCCACTCTTGGGATGGAGTGATCTGGAGGTTTATGAGAAAAGTCCATTCAGTGACTGCTTTCTTCTATGGACTAGAAACACAGAGATAACAAACTACTATGCACCTAGTTCTACATATACATTGTTGCTTGTCTGTGTATTTCTGTAATTCACTTCCAGAGAGGCGGTTTGCAGAGACAGGAGAAAAAATACAAGTAAAAAATAACCAAAACACCCAAATCATCATTCTGAAATGACTTTCGATTGAATAATTTTCTAATGTGAGACACAGAGGGTATTTATTTGATAACTTTGTTTTCAGCATGTCAATTTTTCTGCTTTACATCTTATCTAAAGAGGGGGGAAAATAAAGCCAAGAAAGTAAGATTTGATGTTACTTCTCCCCTTCACATGTCCTTCTCTGATATCTTCAAGTGGGTTTTAGGTCATAGGGAAATAGGAAGCACAACAGAGCATGTGCAAAGAGGTAAGGAGCAGCCGGTCTGAATATTATTTTCCACTGGAAAACCTTGGAACCATATGCTCTAAATGTTGAGTACAGTTAATGTGGCTTGAAGCAGCATTAAATCCAGTTACACCGCATGAGCCCCTCTTGCCAGAGTGCACACGTGGGTCATGGAGCCAAAAGCAGTACAGCAACCAGCTTGACTTTGTTGATGGTTCTGATAGCAGCCAGAGGAAAGCCTTTGGAAGGAGACTTTTTTTGCATGTCTAAGATGAGAATCTACAGCATCGTAGTCTTGATTTCTCATGGATTCCCAGTCTGTATTTTCTTCTAGGTAAGAAATAGTCCTATTTTGGAACCTCAGATAATCTCACAGACATAAGGAGGACATAAGGTAATTTATAGAAACATAAGACACAGAGAATTGTAGTCTTCTTGGAGTCATTTTGTTCCCTTTGTGTGATTTTACACTGGAAAGGAATGCACAGACTTTCATCTTTCTTCATCACTAACTTAAAAAAGGAATGGCCTGGTACTTTTCCAGGCAATCTGTGTGCACCTATAAAATGAAATGCAGCTCATAAACATTAACCATGTTGAAACAATACACTTGCTGTTTGCAATCACATTGTAAACAACTTAGATGTAAGATACAATTTGTAGACATCTGTAATGTCACTGCACCGGGAAACCCAACCTCCACACCTAAAACAAATAGTAATTATCAGCACATATATATTTTGCCTTGCAAACAAGCTTTTAACCAATTTGTATATTGCCTATATGACATTGATTCTAATATTTATTTCTTAAAAAATACTGCTAGTATTTAACCTCAGACCACTTTTACACTCCTTTCATCCCTTCTCTCCCTATTTCTCTGGTACATGCTCACTGCTGTCTACTTCAAACTGCACATTGCCAGAACTTCTTTGCTACATGTTTAAGTGCCTTGTTCAACGCCTTGTATTCTAATTCCAGTTTAGTGCCCCATGGCACTGTGGTACAAATAATACCTCTCAGGTCCTGACCCTTCAGATACTTTCTAGTACAAGTAATGCCCCCTAAGGCTGGTAAGCATGTCCAAGAGCAGGCTGATGATTTGTGCAATTTGCAAACAGAGGCTCAAGAGATTCTTTAGAGGTTTCACTTGATAAACTGGAGAATGATGCCATGTTTGCATTCCCTGACTTTCATTTTGATATAAAAAAAGCTTTTGAAAGATAGGCAGTTTCCAAGGATTGAAGTACCTTGCAACCTGCTTATAGATCTCCCTTGGACAGCTCGGAGTCATCCCTCTTGCTCCTGAGCCACCAGAGCCATGGTCAGCTGCCAGTCATCAGCTTCAGCTGGAAAAAGACAGGATCTGCAAATCTTCCACAACTCCTCTGACTTCTATTTATAGAAATACACTATGACCTCTGCTTGGTGGGCCTTGTGCCAGCAGTAATTTTTAGAAGGGACTTGGCTAGTTTCTTCTGTCTCTTTTTTTGTACTATTTTGACACAAGTAACCTAAGGTCAGAGTCAAGACCTTGCAGAACAATTTCTCTATCATATTACAGTGCAGATTTGTAGTTTTTCACACTCATTGCTGTTGCAGAGCAGCCCACTAGCAGTTTATTGTCAGTTTATTTTGTGCATTGTGAAATAAAAAAAAAAGCTCTGCTGGATTTTGGCAGGAGAAAAGACTACATTGGGTGATCAGCACTAGGAATGATAGTCTAGACTCTGACTGATTTATTTTTTCAAGTCAGATGATAGAGAATTTAGTTGAACAGTCATATAATCATAGAATAGTTAGGGTTGCAAAGGACCATAAGATCATCTAGTTTCAACCCCCCTGCCAGGGGCAGGGACACCTCCCACTAAACCATGCCACCCAAGGCTATGTCCAACCCAGCCTTGAACACCGCCAGCAATGGAGCATTCATAACTTCCTCACGCAACCCATTCCAGTGCCTCACTACCCTTACAGTAAAGAATTTCTTCCTCAGATCCAGTCTAAACTTCCCTTGTTTAAGTTTGAACCCGTTACCCCTTGTCCTCTCAGTGCAGTCCCTAATAGCCCCTCCCCAACATCCCTATAGATCCCCTTCAGATACTGGAAGGCTACTAGGATGTCTCCATGAAGCCTTCTCTCCTCCAGGCTGAACAGCCCCAACTTCCTCATCCTCCTCGGGAGACAGAGAACACAGCTGGGGAGCATAACACTCAAATGAGTGCCTGAGGTGTCAGTTCTTTTATCAGCTGTATCACAAATATCCTGGTTCCCTTCCTCTCAGTTTTCCCATCTGGTAGGGATGAAGTTCCTGATCAGTTATATAAAGATCCTGAGGTCTATGGGTAGTCAGGCTATGATAGTCAAATAAACTGTAGTCAGACTTCATCTTGTAAAAGAGACATTTGCCTATTAGCATGACATTATTACTGTTGATGTGTAAAACACCCACACAGTCTATCAGTAGCTTATCATTAAAATTACCTATTTAGCATTATTTTAGAATATCAATCATTAGTTTAAAATACTCATTTGTTTGGACTTGAAATATCATTGTTTGGTAATGTAAAAGAAAGTACATCAACAGGCTTTCAATAATTCTCTTCGTGTGACAAGCTGGAAAAGCCATTTTCTTTTTTATTTCTTTTTTCTTCTGGAACTCACATTCTTCTGAAAAAGATAATCAAGTCAAATCTTTCTTTTTCAAAAGGATATTTTTATCTTCATTTTAAAGGGAATCTTAGAAAATAGATTTTAAAAATACTTCTTTTCTGGAAAAAAATATTGCATTTACTATCAATAGGATTTTAATGGTGTCCAGCTAGTAGGGAAAGAAATTCCAAGCATCTTGCCAATACATAGTCAGGTACAAAGAATAGGGAGGGAGGAGAGACGGAGGAAAATGACAAAACCACACATATATAAACTTACATTTTTTTTAAACAAAGAATAGCTCCATTATTTGTTCTTATGGATTGTTGCAGCTTGCCTTTTTATGAGGTGTTGAATGACAACTTCATTTGCAAGTGGGATAGCAAGAGTATAATGTGATAATTTAGCTCCAAATGAAGATAGAGATGTAGCATACGCATAATGAATCAGCCCTCTTCGCAGACTGGTTTTTAAAAGTCTTCCAATAAAAAGTATTTTAATTTTTTAAAAAGCAGTTGAAATTAATTTCTCTTGTCCTCTTAATGGCCTTTTTACATGGGAAACTAATGCACAGCTTGCCACTTCACAGGCCAGTATACGGGTGTGTTTAAGTTTGAGAGAAGAAGGGGGTATTTTAATATGCAAGTCTAATGCTGCTATTGGGGTTTTAAGAATCAGAATGATCTATATTGCTTCCTAAAGTGAGCCTACATATCGTAGTATCCAGAGACATATTTTGTCTAGCTAATTTTTTTCAGCAATATGAAAGAAGAGCACAATAGCTTCAGTAAATCAAACAAAAATGAGTGATTCAGTACCTGATTTAATACTGTGAATTCATTTTAGTTCAGATGGTCCTTGCTTTGTTGTGTAACACAATTGCAGGCAAGACTGCATCATTTGCATGCTACAAGGTGCATTATAAAAATAATCTTAAATTCTCAAGACCTGAAAGGGAACAATTGTTAGGATACAGTGTCCATATATCAAAGGCAAGCCTTTAGTGAGGACACTCCTTGTTTCTTATTTGAGAGCATGCATTTCATTGCCTTAGCAATTCTTCCTTTTTTCACAAAATCCAATTGAAGTGGCATCCTTTCAGGTTTATAGAGGGTTAGACATTACTGCTCTTCCTGCAAACTGTCAGTAAACTCTTACTTAGCAAGTTTAAAATTTTCCTGCATCTCAAAACTACAGATGTACTGTATAGCATCCTTCCAAAAGAATTCAGAGCTGAAAGGAGAACTTAGCTCTAAATTACTGCTTTAAAGTACTGTAGATCTACCTATCTTTCTGCAGGGTCTTGCTATCTCTATTCAAGTGATTATTCCACATCTCCAAGCTTTTATCTTTACAGATAGTTTTTCATTGCTCCATCTGAAATCCACAGCTGGCTTTGGAAGCAAGGCAAACAGTTCAGAGGTAAACACACCGTGTGTTAGTTATATTGAGTATAACTGAAACAAATATGGCTAATTAAGAAGATAGCTGATGTGGTCTTTCTGGGAGCCTTGTGGCCATCTCACCAGATGGAATCGATCTTGTGTCTATGATGCTGCTTCCGTGTGATCCTGCTGCTGTTGCACATGGCTGATATGAGCAGAGCAAGACAGCAAACAACAGCCATCAAGAAGAGTTCAGCATTGTTGAAAGGAACCTGATCTGTGCTTTTTATAAAGGCCTTTTACTGAGGATCTCATTTAAGCAGTATTGTGCCTTTTCCCAGGGCTGAAAAAGCTGATATATCACAGCCCCTTTTTGCTGAGAGAGTGGAAAGGCTCCTTCTGAAGTCTGAGGACACACTTCAGCACCTTGAGTAACAACCATTCAGCGTGGTAAGAACTACTGCCCTCCAATTGCCACGTCAGCATGATCCCTGAGATCTTCAAGATGTAACAGAAAAGCAAATGCATTGGGTTGTAGAGCTGAGAAAAAGAATGTCCTTACTGGTTCAACCTGAGGGTGTGGAAAAATAAGTTAATACACATATACCCATCTCCATGTGCAGAATAAAAGTCAGTGAGAGCCAGGGGCGTCTATGGTGACCAGCTGAGTCAGGGCAGTCCATAATGCTGCAAGCTGGAAATAATGGACCATCATGGGGGAGTAAGGAAACACTGAGAAAGTACTGCAAAGAAAGATACAGAGAGTGACTGCAGGGGTTATTTTTTGATATTTATATAGGTTATGTAAAACTTAACTGCTCAGTAACAAGCAGTTTTATTTAGAGTTGCACTGAGCAAACTAAGAGATAAGGAGCAAATTCATGTGCAACCCTTCCTCCTCAGCATATGACCACCCCATTTTCTGTCTTATCAGCAAAGACATTTTTCAAAAGCGTCACAGAAAAGAGAACAAATCTGCATTTACAGAAATACATGTCGTCACACTAGGGGAGAGCATTGCTTCATGTTCTTCAGTGATTTCCTTCTTATAAACAGGGATGTTAACACAAAACCAGTGATGACTGAGTTGAACTGTTGACTGTACTATAATAGAGATGACAATCTATACTGACCCTCACTGGTCAACAACTTGAGCTCTGAAGCATGAGGCTTCATTACCCTTGTAACTTTTCATAGGAAGGCTCCAAACTTAAAATGTTGCTCCACTTCATACGGACACCTAATCTCTTCTTAATCCTCCCAAAACACTTCCTTCAGCAATTTCCATGACAGTTACTCCACCACTGGTTGGTTATACACTGCATAGAGTGCTTCCTCTTCTTCTGCCTTAGTTTGCTGACATTCGTGCTCACTTGGTGCTTGCCAATTTACAAATCAGAGGAGGACGATCTCTGATTTGTGGAGATCTCCAGGTCCTACTGTGTTCAATTGGAGCTATGGGGTGCTGAGCCTATCTGTAAATCAGCCTTTTAGTGGAATGTCCGTTGCTAAATAAAATATTAAAAACCTTTAATTAGTGCATAAATTGTAGGAAGCGCTACAGTTCCTCCAGTCAAACTGCATAAACTTTTAGAATATATTCATAACTGTGTGTAGCCAGACATCCTTAGATACATAAATAGAAAGTGCAAGAAACATCTATGTTTGTGTAATGACAATTATTAAAGAAATAATATCTAGCAGTGGATACTATTGAGTCTATTTCACAGAAGCAGCCACATCCCTGTAAAGATGCAGCCAATTTGGCTAATAGAAAACTCTCTCATTAGCTTGTTTTCAGTTCTTCTTGCTTGAGAAACTTCATTTATTCTCGTCAATGTGACTTTGAAATGAGACTAAAGGGAAAGAAGCTGTCTGGCACAGAACCTTCTGTTACACACTACTCCAAATCTTTATAGAAGAATTTTTAAAAGCTGAAGGCTTAGGACTCAACAGTGTACTTGAATGGTTTCATATAGATGTCAGATGTCCAAAATTACCGTAAATTTAAGATCACACCTTAAAAACATTTAAGGTTATTTAAGACCCAAACCCCATTAAAGTTATGTGATGGATTTTACCTTGAAATAGCCTTTCTGTAAAATTTATCCCATATGACTTCTATCAAGTTGAACTTCATTTTGCTACTGTTTAGCCTCTTGAGTTTCCATTACATATTCATGTGCACCGGTGCTCATTGTGTTTCCTGATTCAATAAAACCTGCAAATTCAATTGGAGGCTACTTTTCTGCTCCTACATGTTTAATAAAAATGTTATGTGAGTCTATATCCAACAATGAGCCTTCTATCACACTTCTTGTAACTTCCTACACTATTATCTTTCAAGTCCTAGAAAAAGGCCACATGCTTCTCTATACTGAGTAGTGAAAACCAAACTGGAGATGCAGATGAGTAAATACCTTAACTGACCTATATTAGGGAGGGAAGGAACAAAAGAGATAGAACTGGTTTACCTCTTTTTCTGGCTGTTATAGAAAAGCCTGGTTTTATTTATATGTATTTTCGGTTCTCATTTTCCTGTTCTCAGTTTTCAGTAAACTAACTAGAGATTCTTTAGCCTGGTTTTGTTTCTCATATGTTTATATATTCATCATTTTATATGGCAATGGAACATATCTGAGCAACAATAAAAGCAGATTGTAAAGTAACTATAGTAAGTATAAAGGACCAAATTCTAATCCAGTTATAATAATGAGCTGTGTACTCCTGTCCAGCAGGAGTACCTTTTAGATCAGTATATTGCCTAGAGACTTTAGGAAGAGAATAAATGGTGTGAAGCTTTCTCTTGGTTCTTGTGAGCCTCTACAAATACATGTGCAAGACACCTAGCACTAGAGAATAATGCCAGAGAGAACTGGCAGCACCTCAAAAGTCTCATTTGAAAAGTGTCTGCTGAAGGCAGGGAACATGCTCCATCTCCTACGGCAAAACTCCCGGGAGTTGAATGGCCCAGACTAAAGCTGCCTTACTTCTCCAATAGTGTCTCTAAGGAAATCTGAAGGTAACATGACCTGCCCCTCCAAGGACATAGCAGTCCCTCTGGGTAACCAGGAATCTGCTGAAAGAAAATCATAGCCCAGCAGGAGGGTCTGCATCCTCTTTCCTAAACTGTAAGTTAAAATCCATCAGTCATTTTAAATGTGTCATACACAGAGCTCTAGCCTACAGCATATGAATAAACAGCATGATACTGGTTTTGTATTATTTTTCTTTCATCTACTAAATAGTGTCTCTTATGCACTCCAATACTACAGTAATGGGCTCTGGATAATAACTGGAGGAGTTAGTCTTTAAACATATTGCAGTGTTTGTCCTTACAATACTGCAGCACCCCGACATTTTACAGCAAACCATGAGGAGAAAAGTGGTAATGAACAAATATGGTTGCATCATGTTGGGAAACAGTAGGCTAAATGCCAATCTTCAAGCACTGCTAAGTGATATCCTTGTGTTTATAATGTTGGTTCAACCAACATTACTCTGCTTCTTACTAAAATAATAGCGCAAACAGAACCGTTTGTTCAGTCTGACTGCTGGAAAAGGAAAATGACGTGTGTAGAACTGCAGGAAATTATGTTGACTGATAACAAATATAATTATTTCCGAATTATGATTGTGTTACAATCATTCCAGGAATGCAAAAGATTTTTTTCTTTTCACCACTCCCCCCCAGCAAAATTCCTTATCTTCTGCCTTTGTTCCTACCTTCTGCAGCAGCTGCAACACTGGCACTGTGCCCCAGCACATGAAAGCTATAGTATTTGTGAATTATCAGAGTTTTTGCCTGGAAAAAGATGGATGCAGAAACATTCTGCGTAACAAAGCCTCCACTTTGTCTTTGCCCAGTCTTCTTTCCCTCCTCTTTGAAGCTTCAGTTTGGTATACTGTGCCATGGTAGCTATGTTCTAAGAGGGTTTGCAGGCTACATAAACAGTTTGGGTTTAAGAGACAATACATATCAAACATTAAAATATATCTGATGTCACATTTAAAAAGGTAAATGATTTGGGGCTGCGGTTTTAGTTGGTAGGGAGGAAAGGCTCATATAAGGGATTCGAACAGGAACAGAGTAGAATAAGGAACAATGATGAAGGTCCCAAAATTTGTGAGATATTGAAGAAGATTATAGCTGATGGGGTATGTTACAGAGCAACTGAAGAGAAAGGAGACGGATTATGAAAATAAGACTTAGATGAAAAGTGCTGAAAAAAAAACCCTATATTAGAATTTATTGACAACAGCCCATTAAATAATACTGGCAAAGGTTACCAGAAATTGGGGAATAATTCAGCTGCTGAATTAGGGTTTGCACAAATTAAGCAACAACAAACCATTTGGATGAGAAATTAGCATCACCTGAGGCTGTTCCTGTTCCAGTGTGTCAGTGGGGAAGAAAAAGTGGCAGCTTCAGTTGTTAAAACCCACAGGCTATAATAAGGAAGGCCCCCAGCCCACCGCATTCAAACAAGGTTTTAGCAGTACCTGGGCTCACTACAAGAACCTAGGAAACACCCAAAGGTGAAGAAGTACCCAAAAAATGTTGCTAAGTTTTTGATACACTGATCTGCAGTGGCTAAGCAGCAACAGATTAAACTGGTTTAAAGAGAATAATTAGAGAGGGTATCAAAGCAAAGCACCAATTTCTGTGTGGACAAGATCATTAGTCAGCAGCAGAGGCCAATGTCCCATGACATGACAGCTCTTATAGTCCCCCAGACACCCTTTTGTTGGGCTACGAGCCATAGGAGCTGGGGATGGGAGGCAGATTTGTTTATTCAATTTCTGTACTGCAGAAGGCTGGCAGTGAGCTGCTGGCTCTGTGCGTTGGTCACTCAGAGCCGTGAAAAGTCTTTCTGAATCAGGCAGTCATGACTGTCTGCCCCACACAATGTAACCAGTCACATCTCATCAGAGATGTCTAATGTCCTAATGATGTCTGCAGTTCTTATTTACTACGCACAACTGAAGAGACTGTTTCAGACAAGGAGACTTTATCCAAAGCACTAGCTCTGGATTGAGCCTGACTTAAACAGGGCTTAAACAAACTCAAGCTAATTGTAGCAGAAGTTTGCTGTTTTGAAGAAGGCTTTGTTTATCCCAGACACTTGGGTTTCATGTCAGTATCTGTCTTTGACTGCCAGGATCTGGAAGCCCTGGACCATAGCAGCACCTCCTAATTGGATTTTAAACTTGAATCTCTGATTGAGCCAATCCTGCAAAAGGATTCCGACAAAGCACAAGGCACGAGTCCAGGTACTGGCTCTTTGAGACCCTGTTCTTTGTGGAAAAATAGCAAATTTCTGGATTGGCCTGGAATGTAAATTTGCTCTATGATAACTACCCTAGAAGGCTATGCCCTACAAAACCCCATGCCTTACCCTTCAGGCTACTATGTGTAAGCAACCACGGTTGCTTCAACTCTTAATGTCCTAACAAACTCCTGCTTTTGCTATCTTAAAGGTAGCAAAAATCTCATGTAAATATACATTGCATACCTACTTTTTTCTCCCCTGACATGATAACAGAGTGAAGCCTGCAGTATTGTCCCCAGATTCCCCTGCTCCTTTCATTGTTTCAGGTACATTTACAAATGTAAGAATCTTGCAGCATATGAAATGAACAGAGGATCTCCAGTACATACAAGATTAGAAGTTAAAGAATATGAAACATTCTGAAACAAGTATTGCCTTTTGATCCAGAAGTAATGTGTTAAAACTGCCTTAGCTGCAACCTGCCAGAGAAGTTATCACAGGGTCTTATATAGGGAAACTGATTATAAGCAACATTAAAGGAGATGGGTCACTAACTCCTCAAAATAACAATGTCTTGAAATAATGAAAGTGGAAAAGAAGAAATCTGAGACATCCAAAATCTGGAAGTTTATCTTGGTAGATAAACTACTGTTAGTAGCTATCTATTAAGCCAGCTAACGTTTAATTTCACTAACCTTGAGTGAAGGCCTGCGTAAGAGTCACAATCAGACAACAGATGCAAAGGAAGAGATAAGGAAAAATGTAAAACGATTATCAAGGAGAAAGGCTAGTAGGGTCTAGCCTTTTGTCTGCTAAGAAAAAGAATTATGTTCTTAACGGGGAGAATTAGACATAAAAGAAAGGATACTAGAACACACTAAAGACAAGAGATCTGAGCTTTACAAACTGTACTGTTGCAAAAGAACTCATTAATATATATTTAAGAATAAATATGTATACACATATATGCATTTTGCAGAGATATGAAAAGCTTTCTACTTTGAAACAAATTCTAATCATACTTTCCCTTTCTGAAATCTGCATGCTTTGATGTTGTCAATGGCATTACACTATTTGTGCTCTATTTATCTATACTGCATAAACTCGTATTAGAGGTATATTATGTTAGAGCCAAGGCTTTGATACATAGGAATACTTCCTCTTTTAAATTATTACCATTCCTTTTTACTCGTCAGGAGGCTCATCACAGCTACCTGCCTCTAAGAGACCAGATATATTGAAAACATCTTTTACCTTTATATTGATGTCCCAGGCACTTCAAAAGGGCTAAAGTGGTACATCTGGCTGTGAGCACCTGGTAATATGCTGCTGAAAAGAGCAAAGAACATAAACATTGTTCTAGACCCCATCAGAAGAGACAAGTAGAGGAGTGGAAAGAAACTGATCCAGGCTTCCTTTCTCAACTAGGAAACACACTGAGAAGACAGTTAGGGCTGCATTGATGGCTAGTAATGAAAGCCCAGGGCTCCTGCAGTAAGTTTTGACGGATCAGCCATCCCTAAAGCAAATCATGGGCTCAGTCAGTTTGCAGGCTCTTTTCAGGAAGCCTAGTGTTAGTATTTCCTATGTATTTCTAAAGATGCAAGGATTCCACCGGCTAGTGGAAGACACCAGGTATTTGGAGTTTATTGTAATGTACAGCATCTGAATATGGCCCTATATGATCGGTCCCCAAAGTGCTGAAAGAATACAGAAGGAAAAAGATAAAACTGGACATTTTCTTTGTCCTAATTCTGTCAGCCATTGCTCAGGTGGTGAGATTAGAGAGCAAAAGCAATAAGGGGCCAAAGGGACCATTATACTTCTACTTGTTCAGACTGACATTTGTGCTATGTGCAATAACCACAAGGGACACTTTTGATCTTAGTATGTGTTTATATACTTCTATATGTACATATTATATACATTTCATATAATATCGGTCATAAACTTGTGATGTATACCACATTATACTACTGACACAAATGTATATATTAAAACAAATATATAAAATAATGTTGGTGTGTGTAAAGACCAAGAATGGTAGTAGTATTATTAGAGTAAGTAAGGGTGGGGTTTTTGTTTGTTTCTTTTAAGCTAAAGGACTATGCAAAGAAAGGACAACTATAAAATGCCCTAAAGGATCACACAGTCTGAGGGTCTCTCAGGCCATAGCCATCATAAACATAACAATATAAGCAGTAAAATTGTTGTAAATAAGTAGGAAAATCGGATTTTTTGCCAGACAAGTTTTAGCCCGGATTGATTCCTTATTCAGGTTCAAAACCTAGCATAAGTATTTGTCCTGCCAGCAGAGGGGCAAGTGGGCATGGGGTGGGAATGAGCAGTCCTTGGGCAACATGGTCTAGTGTGAGGGGTCCCTGTGTATGGCAAGGGGATTGTAGCTTATGGGCCTCTCCAACTCAAACCATTCTATGATTCTGTGATTCTTCTACTGGCTTTGACAGTTCTAACTGCAAGAAATTCTGGTCTCAGGAGCAGCAGGCATCTGGGAGTGTCATGCAATCAGGTTCTAAGAAACCACTTCTGTTATTATATTCCTGCATGTAACCAGAACCATATGTATATATCAGGGCATTATAAATAATGCATTCTTTGAATCTTGTTACCAAAACAAATAGGCAATTGTTAAAAACACTCTGCCAGCATCTATGTCTTGTTTCCAATAAAAATATTCCTTGGACTTTCAAGTTGCAACTGTTAGCCTCATGAAACAAAAGGAAAAGGTCTCAGACAACTTTTTAAGAACAAAAATTTAGTAGAAACTTCAGGGTAAAACATGTTTTAAAACATCACCTGCTCAAATCATCCTTTTCTTGTATTTCAGTGTGGTTTACTATTAGCCTACTGGCTAATAATAACTTCCTGGATGCTTATTGTAAGATGGATGTATTTTATTTCCCTGTTTAAGTCCCAGGAATCTGCCCTGTTTCAACCACATATGAAGATAAAATATATTGCTTGGTGAAGTATGAACAGGTTGCAGTGAGGGCACAGTCTGCTAGGATGAGACATTTATTCTTCCCATAAGGGGATATATCCAGTACCTTCCAAGTTTCCACAGGTGTTTACATTGTAATGAAGACAGATATTTCAATTTCTCCAAGTTTTAAGGAGGGAAAAATAGAAGTATTATGGTTAAAGACCCTTTCTGGCATTTGTGTCTTTGTTTTGGACAAAACTCTTAAGTCTTTGCTCAAGGCTAAATCATCATAAATTGATATGCCCATGGAAGGAGGGAAAAAAATAAAAAAAGGCTTATTTAAGTATAACACTGGCCACAGAGGATACAGAGAGGAAGGGCAGCATTGAAGATAAGACTAATCATCCCACTTTCTCCTGAACACAAGTGAATCCTTTGGGGTGGCCACCCACATTATCACTGACAGTATCCACTCCTCTATGTAGTGGAACTGGTGGGTGACTGTTCCCCTTTTCTCATTGTCATCTCTGCAGGTGTACAAGGTTTCCTCCTCCAGTGTGCATTGTTAGCAATATCTGAATACGATCCTATGCTACTCACAAGGCCAGAGTCCCCAGGTCAAATTCCGCAGATCAGTCATATCTGCTTTGTCACTGTTTATTTGTACTGCAGTATAAATAGCAGTGCCTCTTTGGCTGAGGTATTCATATAGTCCGTATCATTACTGTGCTCGAGTTCCTCCCAGTCATAAATGAGTTTATACCTACAACAGCACTCTGAGGGCAGTGATTACCCAGTCTCAGAAGTTTGAAACCATGGTACAAGTCAATTAAACTCTGGATAAAGGCACAAAACCATCTGACTTCCACTGATTAGAGTAGTGTTTAAACTTCTAAAGAGAACTGCACATCCAGGTCCAATCAGCCCACCCCTTGCTGAGCAATGAAGCGGAGAATTCAAGGCAGCTCTCACCACCCAGCAGATGTCTTTCTTTTCCACGAGGAATGTATTTGGTGAAACATGGGAATCACGCTGCATAACAAAGATGCTACCTGCCCTAAAGGGTAAATACTGTGGTCCCTTATTGCTGTATAGATGATTTTTAGACAAACAAGTAGAAAAACACTAAGGTAATGTAAAAAAGAGGTAGTTGTGGAGTTGAAAGTTAATCACTTCCCATGACTTCGGAAATGTCTTTCTAACTTATGCCTCCTAGATGCAATTTTTCCCATGGGGGGTGTAAGGGGTTGGTGGTCCTGGTAGGAGACTCTTGTGTGAATGATGGAATTTTCCTGCTGTGCAGTGGGTTTTCTTGCCCAGAACAGACTGTGGTTCTGAATTTTTCCTGCCTAACAATTACAGGATTTGGTCTTTTAATTGGTTTCTGTATATTAATTGGATCTGAAAAGCTAAGGTATTTATCTTTGTGAAGCAGCTCTGAATGCTGAATAACCAACTATTTTTCATAAGGAGTTTTACTACACAGCCTGAAAGGGAATGCAGATTTATACAATAAATACAACTGCTCCAAAAGAGATGAGATTTATTTCAGCAACTGGCAAAGTCTCTCTAGCATTCATCCCTAGTCCCAGCCTATCAGTCAGTGTACCTTTCTTCTGAGGCTTAAACGCAGTAAAGCATACTCTTTTATAAATTATAAAAGTTCTATTTTGTCAGAGACATGAGGAATTCCTTCAAGTGAGAGGTCTTAATAATTCACCTTATATTCTAATCAGGATTGTATCCAAATAATTAGGCTCATCCTTGAGCATAAATGAGCACGAGGAAGGGCACTTTAGGGTGACCAGGGTAGCATAGTCTCTAGACCCAACTAAATAAGTAAATAAAATCTTACTAAGAAACAGCAGAATCTCAACAATTGCCGAGCCAGCAGGACTCCTGGAATCCTCGCAAGTTCACCCTTTATGGCCCAGGAAAAATACATTGTTAAGCAATTTTGTTGTTCCTACCAGCAAACCTTGAAGTGGAAATTAACGACTGGTGGTATTCTCTCACACCCAATCCCCTGTACATTTGCATTCATTTGCATATGAATGCCCAGCTAATTGTTTTGAAGTAACAATTAAGAGAACAATAGAGGAAAGAAAAGGAACTCCAGGCAGCAACTGACACCTGGGAGTCTGTATTAAGAAAAGCTTTTACATATTTGAATTAAAAATAGACAAAGAAACAGAAACAGCCAGGCATAAAATTCATTACTGAAAAAAACTAGCACACCACATCCGTGCATGCTATCACGCTCCAGAATGTTTCACACTCATCCAGCCAAAAGATGTAAAATATGCTGGATGGTAGAGGAGGTTTTTCCTTGTTGTGTGTATTTTAGAAAAAAGTTGCTTTCTCACATTCGCTGTATGCCTAAACTGAAGAGCTTGAGTTCAGAAGGACTGGAGTATTTTGACAATCTGGCATCAATTTCAAAGTGAATTAGCCGTTCCTGAGAAGTTCAGGTATGCATGGATGCAGCAGTGTCTTGGAACCGTTCACCAGGGGTTAGAACTGGATTCATTGGAATATAATAGAGGTTTAATTTCTGTTATAACAACATTGGTACCGCTAAAATTATTACTCGAGCTGCACTTCCAATAGGGATCCAATGACCCAATTGTTCACCCAGTGTGTTCTGTTAGACTCATTCCTCCCTCCTGGTAATGATGATGTAGCTCTTTTTATCTGGAGCAATTGCCGCTGTTAACTGGATGACTGGCAAATGCTTAAGCTCTGCTGTCCCCAGCAAAGAGAAGCATGGGGTTGGGAAGAAAGCTAGAAATGGAGCTAAAGCACAGTTTCCTTTAGTAATAACCCCTGCTACTAAAGAGGTTTATTGACTCCAAATTACTGATCACTAAAAGCACTTTTGTGCCCAATAGGATCATCTGAGCCCTCCTATAGAGAAAAATGCCAGCACACAGCAAAAGGAAAGAAGCTTAAGGCCATGAAGAAGGCCACAGTGGCCAAAGAAGCAGGAAATAGGAGAACCGAGCAAAGTTCTGGATGAAAAAGCTAAGGCTGTGGGTTTGCTGGGGGAGAAAGACACAAGCAGACTCCTGAAAAAAAGCTGGGAGCTCAGCCTAAGGGCTGCTTCCACAGGTTGGATTTTCACACCTAAAACTCTTTCAAGAAGATTTTCTTTCATGGAGCAACGAACAAGCAAACTGTATACTGTGTACACTTCAGGAAATTAAAAAAAAGAACAAAAGAAAAAGAAAGGTTCACTAGGAAAACCCAGGCTCATGATCCATTCTGGATCCAGGTGGGACTCTAATCTGTGAAGGATGCCTGGGAGATATTCCTAGTGCAAAGATGAGAACTCTAATATGACCATAAATTACATTTCTTAGAACACAAAATTACTAGCCCTGGGATAGTTGTGAACTAGTTCAGATGCTGCAGATAATAGCATCTTGGTACTTTGATGCTCATGAGTGGAAAAATGCCCCAGAATGCACCATGCCTCTTTAAGTGAAAGGTCTTATTATTCAGAGCTATCAAAACTTACTCTTTTTGCAACTAAATAGTTTATTTTAAATGAAAGAGACATATAATTACAGGAGCAAGCTATCTATCTTTATTGTTGACCTTCCTTAAATATCTGTAACTTTTGTTTTATTTTTATGAAAACTTTTGTGATATATATACATTATACAACTGTATATGTCACACCACGGCTAAGGCATGCAAATGTAGAGCATTATATTTAAAGATGATCCTAATCATTACATGAAATATTCAAAATATTCTTCAGGGTTGTCATGTTCATGTTGTCTGAATTGCTGGAAAATTAAATGTCATATCTACATAGGGCTACAACTGCTTTTCTTTTTCTTGATCCCAAATATAAGTAAGGTAGACCTGTGGAAAGACTGATAGAGATAGAGCAATCACTATAAAGGATTTGAAAATATGGAATAATCCATCTCTAGATTATTTGCTGAAATGCTGTACAATAAGGTACTTCTGTTATTTTACTTGTTTTTCTATTTTTTTCATGTACTTCTAATACATTAAATAGAATGTTATGGATTGAAAAATAAAGGTCTCTGTTATGGATGAATTGTTTTTTTTCTATCAAATTGTCTGAAGGTTAGACAGTCAACACCTACAAATTACATAGATGTGTCATTTATCTAAATGAATTTTATTATGCCAGCACACCTATGAATACTAAAAAAGGTCTGCCACAAATCTCAGTATCATGCACCCCTCTAATTCGTCTAGGAGTATACTGAATACAAGAACATGCTGCCACTCTAAAAACCAATGACATGTTGTGGGCGATGTTCTTTAGCATCCATTATTTACCCCTTTCTTGAATTAATAGCTCTCTTTCCAAAAATGCAAATGAAGGAGTCACTATGCATTGATGATATTACACTGCTTTCTTATTAAAAGCCATCCACAAGTGTGCTGTATGAAACAAGGAGGGAAGGAGGTACCCACTAGCAAGAATGAGAAGACTCTACTACTCAGTTTGAAGGCAACTGTTGCCTCAAAATGTAATGCTAGATGTATGCTTTTGAAAGGTCCTCTTAAAATATAATCCCCTATCAGTTTCTGCGAATGATGTGGTGGGAAGAAGAGAATTAGTTGCCATTTTATAGCAGCAACACATTGTGCAAGGGAACCAAGTCTGGAACTGTTGATTGAGGAGCCAAGTCATCTGGCAGGGTGTTGATCAGCCAATACTGCAATGAGGACAAAGGGAAGAGAGTGGCTTAGCAGCTTCAACAGCCATTTTTCCTACAAACCTGGTGAGAATGGTGATGGAGAAGGTTTACACCAACACCAGGAATAATGGCTGCTGGGGTTGAGTTAGTGGAGGAAAGATGGGGAGGAAAACCAAGCTGAGAATAAGCGAGTGCAGCACTCAGCCACTTTTTTTGACATTATAGGAAGGTAAGATGAAGAATAGGTTGAAAAAAAGAATTTAAGGGTGTTTCCTGGGGCAGGTTGGTAGTGGAACATTTGGAAGTGGCAGAGTTTTAAGGGTGTTTAGAAGGATTTTGGAAATCGACCAGAGGAAGACTGGTGCTTAAGGCAAGGCAGGAGGACTGTAAATACAGATAAAACTGTTATTCAGTGTTTAGCACAGCTGGGCCTAACCTTTCAGGCACTACCATAACACAAACAATAAGTAGTACTAATAAATTACCATAGAATTCATTATACCATAAAATGTTAGTTTTAAACACATAATGCCATTATGACTGGGATACATAGTTATTCCAGAACAGTATACATTTATTTGATCATTATGTGTGATTTTAACTTGTTAATTTTCTATTCAGCATGCTAGAAAGTGCATTATAACTTCATATTTACTAATGAAAGCTAACCAAAGGTGTCACAAGACATAATTTTGCAGTAGACCCAGTGAAAAGTAGATTCTATTTTCAATATTAAGCTCCAATGGCAGTACTGGAAGAAAATCATTATAATGTATACATGAAAGCTGAAATA
Source organism: Forpus xanthops (assembly GCA_032466535.1). Lineage (NCBI taxonomy): Eukaryota > Metazoa > Chordata > Aves > Psittaciformes > Psittacidae > Forpus > Forpus xanthops. The sequence goes on along the minus strand of JASSUY010047258.1, from coordinate 5,112 downwards.
AAATGATACCCAGTGGGCCAGTGCTAATGCATATGGTAGTATAGTAGAAATACATGAAGAAAGATAATACACTAAATAGTCCAAAGAGATTCTAGTCAATCTACCATGAACAAGAATCTTAATTGCCATAAACCATAGCAAAATATGCACCTACTCAGAGGTCACATTGTGGCAGGAAGAGGACAAAGATAACGAAGTGTGGTCAAATTGTAGAACCCACCCTGCAGCGTTTCGATTAGGGCACCTGCTAATTCTTTAATCTTTAATTGTGCATGTGTAAGGTGTATGATCTGCCAAGACAATTCAAAGTTGCATTTTCTTCTGTGTGAACATGTGAATCAATATTAGTGATTGAGTAAGACAAGCTCATCTGTTCACTCCGACTTGAAACATGACTTTGGTGGTGAAACTACATCTAGTGGGAGGGCTACTGAAATACTTAGGGCTAAATGAGTGAGAGCTTGCCAAACAGGTTTTCTGATCTGTAACAAAAGCATCTGGGCAAGTGTTAGTGCTAAAATTGTCATTTTGTTTGGGATCAAAGAGTCCTGCATTTACCAGAGTTTCTGCTGGTTTTTTTTGCCTCAACTGAGTTAAGTGAAAATCAGCTGTGCCCGTATGTCTTCTTGTTGTGGAGCCACAGAAGAAACAGTTTCATCTTATAAGAGGAATATTTCTAGACACATGTGAGTTGCTACTTGCACATTTCAAGAAGAAAGGAGTGTACAGTAAAAGACTTTAAGACAGTGTGCTCAAAGTTTGCGAAGCCGGTATTTCCCGATCTTGCTCAAACTGATTTTTGTTCAACACTGTTTATTCCAGCACTCCATATTCCACAGAAATATACAACCAAGTAGAGCAAAGGCTCAGCCAGCCTCCGAACAGATCTGGTAACTATTTCAGGTTCTCAGATATTTGAGAAGGGGAACATTTGTTTCCTCTTGGCTGGTGGATCCTGCTTGTATTTTGCTTTGCTGATTTACATAGAGCATAGAGGCATTCCACCACATCCAAAAAGAAAGGAGAGTCAAACTCAGAAACTGAGAGAATTACAAAACTTCATTAGGTATGATAGATTAAATGTTAACAATGCATCTGAAATTCTCAGTCCTTCTTTTCTTTTTTTTTTTTTTTGGTGTTTATTTGTCCAGTCCATTTACATCTCTAAGGTCATCCACATGAATCATGGCACATGGAAGAATCTGTGCTGTGAAGGCATGCTTGCTACTACTGATGCTGATGTAGTCTCTTTCTTTTTCTGGCTAGAAAAGAAGACATGACTGATGATTGTGAATTAAATGTAACCCAGTGAGTTGTCAGTGACAGATACGCGTTACGTGCAATAGTACTAGCCCAGATGTCATTGCTACACTCTGTTATACTCCCTTTAGCAGCTTACAGCCCATAATTAAGGTTTAACTTTCTTTTTAACACTTTCAGATCCCAACGAGCCACATAATGAAGTGAGTTATTTGTACAATAAAGTTAGTTATTTGAGAAGACGGTGCAGTGACACATACTTGTAAGTATGCAATAACTTAAAAAAAAAAACTATTTGTTAATAAATGGAAACAGTCACTTTGATGAGTATAAGACAAGGAAAAGAATCCCACCTCCTAAGACATGATAGATGGTCATTTATTTTCTTTTCAAAATGTTTATGTGACAAAAATATAAGAGTAATCTACAGCCACAAGCACTACATTCTGGTTGCATCTACTTCTGCATTAACAGCTTCTTTTCCCTTCTTTTTAAACTTAATTTCTTGATTCTGTACTATTAACTCCTGTGTTTCCCAAATTGCACGCAGCATTTTAACATGTCTCCCACTGACTTTAATGAATCTTGATACTGAAGATTATGTAGTTGACTGATGGCTGTAGTTTACATGTACGGTATATAGTCACAGATCATTACACTGCCTTGTCTCTCTTGCAAGCCGTAAGGAGTAGCTATAGTCTCTAGGCAGTCAACTTAATTTGCAATAGGTTTAACGCAAAACATCATGAAACTGAAAGAAAACATGATGCTTCCCTCCCCATGCTGAAAGAAATCTTGATTGGATATTATCTGATTGGACCAAATTACCTCCCCTCAAGAAAAATGGTACTTCTTGTTGCTTTTAAATTGAGGTAAAAATAAACTTTTTGCCAACCAGCTCCCTAGGCTACCATCAAACTCCTCTTTCTGTGATTGTATGTTGACATTTTTTCAGTTAAAATTTTTCAGTTGCAGTTTAATCCACTATAGAAGGTGTCGTGGTTTAAGGCCCTCACGCAGCTCTGCTCACTCATTCCCCCCTCTTTCTTCCCTAGTCCAGGAGTGATAGGAAGGAGAATCGAAAGAATGCAACTCCCACAGGTTGACATAAGAACAGTTTAGTAACAAAGGTGTAACACAAATCACTACTGCTACTACCAACAATAATAATGGCAAGGCAAATACAAGGAAAGAGTACAAGAGCTCACCAACTAATTTCCACCCAGCCCAACCAAGCAGTGCACCCCCATCACCCTTCCGGGTCTCTCTGCCCTCCGTTTCACATCCTGGGCATGACGTGCTGTGGTATGGAATACCTCTTTGGTCAGTTTGGGTCAGGTGCCCTGTCTCTGCTTCCTCCCGGCTCCTCCTCCTCCCTGGCAGAGCATGAGAGTCAGAAAGTCCTTGGTCAGACCAAAATATTGCCAAGCAGTAACTGAAAACACTGGTGTTATCAGCACTGTTTGCAGGCCCAAAATCAAAACCACAGCACTGCACCAGCTACCAAGGAGAAAAAAAACTGCTGCTGCTGAACCCGTGACAGACGGTTAATGTCTTAAGAGAAAATGTATCAGAGTTATATGGATTCTGAGACTTTCCTGTCAAAAGGGGATAGGAAACTGATATCATATGCCTTAGCTGCCTGCTTCTACTGTCACCTTGGAGAAAAATGGAGAAACAACAGGTACGTCTGGAAAACAACCCCGCATTCTCAGACACTGTGGACTCTCCTGGGACTCTGGGAGAGCACTGTACAAAAATGATGGTACTTCCTTTTTTCTCTTTCCTTCATGTAGCCTAGTTTTTACTGCCATGGTCTGGAAAAGAAAGTCTGGCTTGCAGCAATACTGCTCTCTTGTCTTTGTTTGCCAAGGAAGCAGCTTCTGACAGAAGAAGCAAAGTTGCAAGTAATGAATGTGGGCTGCAGTCATTCGGGGTTGGTGCATTAAGTGCATAGGATGTAGCCAGAACAAGTGTCCTGCTTGATCCTGACACTTTTGCCTTGACATGGCCTTGCTACTTCAGTAAAAGCACAAGCAAATTTGTATGTCTCACATTTGCTAGTCCTTGTTCTTTTCAGGGACTTCAACTTACCAAATGTCTGCTGGAAATATAATACAGCAGAGAGAAAACAGACCTAGGGGTTCCTGGAGCATGTGGAAAATATCTTCCTGACAGAGCTTGTGAGTGAGCCAACAATGGGAGGCATCCCCCCTGGACCTTTTTGTGAACAGAGAATGACCAGAGTGATGGAGGTGAAGACTGTCTTGGTCATAGTGATCATGGATAACATTTCCAATTCTTGGATCAGTAAGGAGGGGAGTCAGCAGAATTGCTACTTTGGACTTCTGGAGGGCAGATTTTAACCTGTTTAGAAGACTATTTTACAGCAGAAGACTGGTTTACACAGTCCCTTGTGAGGCAGTCCTGAAGGCAAGAAGTCCAGGAAGGCTAGACATTCTTCAAGAAGGAACACCTGAAGGCATAGCAGCAGGCCACCCTCAAGTTCAGAAAGATGAGCCAGTGGGCAAGAAGACTGGCCTGGATGAAGAGAGAGCTTTGGCTGGAACTCAGGATAAAAAAGGAGAGTTTATGAACTTTGGGAGAATGGGCAGGCAACACAGGAAGATTACAGGATTCATGAGATGATACAGGAAGAAATATTTTATCTGTCTGTAATGTAAAAGGGTAGGTAGTAGTTACATTTAGAATCGTATCCTCAATGCACATAAAATGCTAATTCATCTGGTTTGTATACAAATAATGACTAATGATTATGATAAGCTGCTAATGAGAATGCGATTAAACTTTTTCCTGTAAATAATATTATGTAGTTAATTGGATGCTATTTAATCATTAAGATCTAGACATATTCACAAAAAAGATTAAGTATCTGCAGGCATGTATAGGTATGGTGTGTATATGTCCAAACTTATCTCATTTCAGAGCATTCTTCAGACATTAGAGTGCATCAGACAGCACTGTGATAGGTAAGTGCAGTTACACACAAACATGCACACACATTAAAAATTGGGCAGGATGCACAGTGTAAGGAACTGAGGCTGAAATGGAGAGTCTGTGATGGAGCAGTGAACTGAAAGCATCTCTATTCTGTCTGTCTGGAGCTCTTAAGAACCTTTCTTTAAGAACCTGGTAAATGCCTAGAAATACTTATAAAATTATAAAATTTATAAATCTATAAATTAAGTTTAGATCTTGCACAGTGTAATTCTTTCAGCTGTTCTCAAAATTGTCTTTGTTTATAATGAAAAAACATATGAAATAAATTCTTGTCAAAAAGGTCAAGTAGCTGCTAAGATTGATCATGGGTTTATGAGAAACTGATGAAGAAATGAGTGAGGCAGTTCTATCCAACACAGAACTTCCCTGGATTGCTTTCAGGGAAAAAAATAATTTAAAGAATAATAATTTTAAAAAGACCAAGACAACAACCTTGGCTTTAAAATTATGTGGAAAATCTTTCTGTTAAGTTGGTTTAAATGTATGCTTCCTAAAGTCACTTTTCTGGGCATCACGCCTTCTTCCATCTTTCAGCTGACTCTGAGGGGTGTGCTTCAGTCATTTGGCTGTCTTAGCATTGCCTTTCTATGGTGTTCTGTTATGTCTAGGCAGAAGTCTATCTTCTGCTCAAAATAAACCTTTCACTACAGGAACTAGAGCCAACACTTCCTTTTAAATCTGATGTGTTGCTTCCCTGTGCCTGTCAGAGCTCTGGCTTTGCAAAAGGCCACTTTGCCTCCTCTTAATGTGCCATTGTCATGGTTTGAGGCCCCTCAAACAGTTCTGCTCACTCCCCCCTCTTTCTTCCCCAGTCCCGGGGAAATGGGAAGG
>JASSUY010047253.1:20934-36263 GCA_032466535.1 Forpus xanthops | reverse complement strand
AGGTGTCCCTGCCCATGGCAGGGGGGTTAGAACTAGATCTTACAGTCCTTTCCAACCCTAACTATTCTATGATTCTATGACAGTAGAGCTTTGATTTTTGATGAATTTTATTAGCAGTTTTCCAATTAGAAAGGGAGGAGAGTAAAATGTGTTCTGAGACTTGAATAATTGATTTTTCCTCACCTGGAATGAACATTAAAATTTACTGCATTTCTGGTTTTCTGTACATTAAGGCACTAAATAAAAACCCAACAAAAACAAAAAAAATCAAACAAAACCACCAAACACCACAAAATCCCCCCAGATACTAGAATTAAAACAATCAAAATTAATTGCTCCTAATTTAATAATAATTTCATGCCAATGTAAATAAGGTGCCAAATGAGTTTTTTGAAGTCTTCAAATATTATTTTCTTCACTTAAAGCATTATAAGTCAGCAGTGAATCTGTCTTTCATAGCACTGAATTGCAAGGAGGGAGTTTGGTGTGACCAGTAAAAAGAAAACCCCATCACCGCTTGTACACCATAAATCAGGATAGGCAGGTTGAAGTCTTCCTCATCCCATATCCAACTTGACATCATCAGTGTTACAGAAAAGCTTGGAGCATGAAGGACACATCCTGCATCAGGTAGCAGAGTGCCTGGTGCCTGTGCTGGCTCCCTCTCCTGTTCTGCATGCAGTCTTGGATATTTCTGTGGGGGAGGGAAAATAACAAAAAGAAGAAGAAGTGCAGCACAGAGCATCTCCTTGTTCAGCCACAGGACACAGATTCATAGAATTTGCTGGTTTTCCCATGTAGAAACCTGACTTCTGTGAGCACAGGTAGCTGAGAAGGTGACGGATGGACAACAGGGTCCCCAGTAAAGGGGGTTGCTGGGTTCTGAGGCCAGTAGCTCACAATGGGAGAATTGTTGGCCTGCCACTGAACCACAACTTCTTCCAGAACACCTATACATCCTGTCCCCGGGACATTCATTCTGCGGTTTTGGTGTATCCTGGTTTCAGCTGGAGTAAGGTTAATTTTCTTCTCAGTAGCCGGTGCAGTGCTGTGGTTTGGATTTAGTCTGAGAACAGTGCTGATAACACACTGATGTTTCAGTTGCTACTGAGCAGTGCTTACCTCTATGAAGGATTTTTCAGTCTCTTGCCCTGCCAATGAAGAGGGGCACAAGAAGTCAGGAGGAAGCAAGGACAGGACACCTGACCCAAACTAGGCAAAGGGGTATTCCATACCACAGCATGTCATGCCCAGTGTATAAACTGGGGGAGTATCCTGGGTTCAGCAGTAGCAGTCATTTTTCTCTTTCGTAGTAGCTGGTGCAGTTCTGTGTTTCCGACTTTTGGCCTGTGAGCAGCACTGATAACACCAGTGTTTATAGTTACAGTTTAGAATGTTTTGGTTTGACCGAGGACTTTCTGAGTCTCATGATCTGCCAGGGAGGAGGGGAAGCCAGGAGGAAGCAGAGACAGGACACCTGACCAACTCATCAAAGAGGTATTCCATACCACAGTACATCATGCTAAGGATGCAGAAACGGAGAGCAGAGACCTGGAAGGGTGGAGGGGGGTGCACTGCATGTTTGGGCTCAGTATGAGGTCATGGGGGTGCACTGCTTGGTTGGGCTGGGTGGAAATTAGTTGATGAGCTGTTGTATCCTTTCCTTGTATTTGCCTTGTCATTATTATTATTGGTGGTAGCAGTAGTGGTTTGTGTTATACCTTAGTTACTAAACTGTTCTTATCTCAACCTGTGGGAGTTGCATTCTTTTGAGTTTCCTCTCCATCCCCCCAGGACTGGGGAAGAAAGAGGGTGGAGTGAGTGAGCAGAACTGCGTGAGGGCCTTAAACCACGACAGAGAGTTACACAGAAGGCCCAGACTGTTGCTCAGGTCAGCTGGGTACTGGTCATCGGGTGCATTGCGCATCACTTATGTTTATTGGGTTTTTTTGTTTGTTTGTTTCTTCCTCTCTTCATTATTTCCCTTTCCACTACTGTTAGTAGCATTATATTATACTTCGTTTTAATTATTAAAATGTCCTTATCTGAACCCATGGGTTTTACCTTTTCCTGATTCTCTTCCCCATCCCACTGTGGGGGGATGATTAGCAGGTAGCTACATGGTACTTAGTTGCCAGCTGGGGTTAAACTATGACATAGTTTAACTTAGGGCTCACACATGCTTCTGGTGCTCTGCATGTTCTTACAAAATTTATTAACTCCACGTACCCCCAAACTTGCTTGAAAAAATCCCTGAAGACACAAGAGAAAATCATACCTAAGCTAATCAGACACCTTGTGTTCTTCTCCAGAGTACCTTTTACTGTTAAATTCCACATTTATTTTTTCTCCCGCTTCTTACTCCCATATCTGTAAGTTACATAGTCTTGATATTGCCACCATGTGTGACCCTCCCATGTATGCCACGAAACACTGCATACCCATATTTTAAGTGAGCTCCTCTGCCCATCAATGTAAGAGTGTATTTCCCTTGGGAGAGGATTCTAAAACCCCTGGTTCCCAGCCCATGCTGTGGTGCCAGAAGTATCACAATGACACCTCCAGCTGTACCCTGGGTCACAGTGTTGTTCAAACCTGTAGGGTGATAATAAACACTGCATGTGGCTGCAGAGGAAGCTGAACAGAGGTGAATTGTGCACATGTGGTACACTAAAGCCTAGAGAAAATACCCCTTCAGTGCCACAGGTTGTCACAGAGCTCATGATAACTAGGACTGAAAGAAAATAGCCATCCTCTATCACAGGAAACCAGCCTTACACGAAAAAATATGACCTGTGGGAGTAACAAAAAGGAGCATCCAAGCCTAGTAAAATCAGTTCCATTAACGTCAGGCCATTGTCTTGTTCTCGTACCAGCTGTCTGGTAGCACATCAGCGCCTCAGCACTGCACAAAGCTTGTGCCATCTCTGGGACCCTGTGAACAGGATATATATATATATATATATATATATATATAAGATAGACCTATATATACCACTTAAATAAAGCAGAGCCAAGGGAGAGCAGTTGGAAAGAAATGAAAGGCCCATTATGTGAAAGCAAAGTAAAGTACATTGCTCAGGGGTCACCCATGCATGAAGATGAAGGCTGAGTTCTTGAAATCACATCATTTTGTCAGTTTTTGAAGTTGCTCCTCTCATGCCGAAACACCTACTGGAATAAGCTTTGACCCATGTTGAAAGGCAGCGAGTCAGTACATTTTCTTAGCCACTGCCTATGAAGGCTTGGCCCAGAGCCACACAGACCAGCAGTCACTTTATGTTTTAAAACCAGATTTTGAGAAGCCCTGCAGCCAGCCAGAAGCAGAAAGAAGATAAGCAGACTGAGGAGAGAACCCAGGGACGAGCAGAAGCAGCAGCAGGAGAAAGCACAGAGAAAAAGGGAGTTTTTCACATGGCATTAAAGCATGCACGGTTGGGAAAAAAGGTCTGATGCTGCTTATTCTTCCGTAGAGTGTGAGAGAGCTGGAGGTAAGAGGAGGAGGAAATACAAGCCCTAATATCCCGGGAGAGATGTACTGGCATAGCCAGCGGAGAGACCACTTGCATTTCGGGAGAGAGGGAGCATAATTCACAAGGTTTTCAAGGCTGGCTGCACTTCGCTGGGCTGCACAGTCGGCTGCACACCCCTGGCCGCTAACAGTTAAGGGATACCACTTATCCAACTTGCCACCTGATGCTCCACTTTCCTGGTAAGAGGTTCCCAAAGCAAACGGCAGGCAAAGGTTGCCGTCCCCGTGGCAGACTGCTGCTAGCGCCAGGAGCCGCGCTGCCGCCGAGCCTGCCTTAAGGCAACGAGTCAGTGCTGGCGAAGGGGAGGTCGCGCCAAGGAGGACGCAAGGCTCCCTAAAGCTGCTTCACAGCGAGGATTATCCGCTGTCCTCTTAATGGTCTCAGGACTCCTAATCCCGTCCCTTGTTGCAGGCCGGTTTGCCCTCCTTACGAGGGCAGGCACAGGCTCTGGTGCAGGGCTGCCCGCGGCGGAAGGCAGGTGATGGGGTTGTCTGAAGCCCATTCCCGAGGCAGAAGAGCGGCTGGCAGCGGTGGCAGGCCGGTGGCTGCAATCGCCCAGCTGATGGCACTGTGTGTTCGCCCGTCTGCCTGGCCGAGGGAGGGCAGTGGGATCCGTGTCTGATCCGCGTCTGGCCGGAACGGGATATCGCCAGCGTGACCCGTCGCTTCTATCCGCTGGTGCCCGGTGGATTGCTGAGCAGGGTGGTGGGCTCTGAAGGATCTGCAGAGGAGGAAGCTCCTGCACGCACAGAGCCCGCAGCTCGGTCGCAGTGGAACTGGAGGCTGCGGCATGGACGGCAGCCCTGGCCCTGCTCTTGGGGGCTGAGAGTGAACTGGAAGCTGGAGGAGCAGCTGGGAACAGCCCCACACCTTCTTCCGAGGGACACCCATCTCCACCCCAACACCACCAGCGATCCCTGCAGGGGAAGCAATGCACCCAGTTCCAACCTGCGGCCAAGCAGACCTGTCTCTCCTCCCCACGGTGCCTGCCTGCTCTCTGGGGCAGGATGAACCGTGCTGCAACCCAGCTGGAAACACCCTGTGCCCACAGCGGCCTGCTGGCTCTCCGTGCAAGGTGGTGTGGCCGCCCAGATCAGTGCAGCTCCAGGGTGAAGCTGCACGATGTGCTCCTTTAGAAGGGTTGCCAGAGACCTGCAGTGGAGAGCTGGCTGCTGTTGTGCTGGAGAAAACAGCCATGCATTGAACACACAGAAACAGCTGCCTGATGATAATGACACTTGGGTGTGCATGGCTTGAAAAGCCTGCCATTTGCTGACCAGCTGGACGGGTTGGTGATCACTGACAGGTATTTACAGTTAACAGTGATTTTTACTGGTTTCTGGAGGCATGTCCTGTTCTGAAGTGGCTGCAGTTCTGCTCAGGAAATAGTTTTCCAAAGTGGTTGAGGACATCTGAAGAACTTCATGGAAGACTTGAATAGCAAAGACAAGGCAGAGGGACGTGGGACAGGAATTTCCAAGCACTTCTGCTGTCTTTGCAGGACCTGCATTACCTGGGGCTTCTGCCACATCCCCACAAGCACCCCCAGACCTTTGTACACAGCAGCATCCATTACTGCACTCCCTGTTGCACCTAGGCCCCCCTAGTCCCTGCTCTTGCAGGCACCTGCCAGCACACACCCGAGGGTGACAGAAAGCAAAGAGACACTGTGAGGCTGCTGCAGGTCTTCCGTCATTAGAAGAGCTCATGTGTGTTTTGGTCTTGTGTGCCCAACAAGAGGGGTCTGCCAGCCGCCACTGTGGTCTCTCAGAGGAGAGGTGGGTAGCAACACGTGGCACTGTGCTCTGCTAATGAACAAGTGCCAGGTACCAAGCCCACTAGTCACTTCAGGGTGCTCTTGGGTTGAAAAGTGAAGTGAAATGATGTGACAATCAGTGTGAGTCTCCCCATGTCACCTGAACTGGAGCTGCAGTGCAGTGCTTAACTTCCTCCTGTCTTCTCAAAGGGAGCACTTCAAACAGATCGTAGTGTTTAAATTGTAACTGGACCCAAGGCAAAGTACTCCCTAAAACAAAGCTTTAGGATTGTCTAGATCTGAGTCTAGGCTCTTCTTCTGAGTGAAATGTAAACAGGTTGCTGCTTGTGTTTATGGTTGTGTTGCCATGCACAAAGTGCTGTGCCAGTGAGGGACCCTGCATCTAGCATTTTCACTTAAGTGCTACTTGAAGAATGAAGCTGCAAATCACCACACATAAAGCTTTCGGGTCCTTGTTCAAATGATTTTAGGGTGAGATGTTGAAAAGCATTTAAAAGTTCATTTCTATTCACTCTGCTTGTAATGCAGTAAAGGAGGGGCAGAGCTAAGTGCAATTGCAATTCCACCAGTAGCATTTTGTATTGCAGGACCCCTTCTTACCAAGCAGTATGCAATATAACCTCCCTATATGGAGACAGGAACCATAGCTTGGACGTTCAATGAGGCAGCAACACATCTGTGTTCTCTGTTGCCAGAATTTAGCAATGAAGCGAGCACATTAAATCTTAAAATAGCATCAGAACTGCATCATCATCAACTGATCCAGTAAAAGGCAGGGCAGAGATTTGAAGCTGTTGTCTATCTGTGTACCTCCACTGAAGTTATTGGGGCAAGCCAGAGTTGCAGAATGGAAAAAACTTCCATTTTCTTTCCCCAAGGGAAATTTGATTTCTAGCTTGATGAAGGGCAGAGAGAGCAAGGGAAAGATGAGAATCGTTGTCCCAGATTGCAGGAGCAAGGGTCAGGGTGAGCAGCCATGGATCTGAGCTGAAGACCAGAGAGGTGTCAGGGAGGGAAGGTCTGGATGGGGAGTGGTGGGGATCATACACGGTGTTTAAGGCTGGGGCCATGGGCTTGATCTAGGAAATCAGACAGGACAGCAGGGGAGTAAAGAGGGAGGCACAACCAGGGTGATGCTTACTTGAGTGTGTAAGGAAAGAGCAATATAAGGCAGACAGGGAGAAGGAAAGCAGTTGAGCATGTGCGCAGTAGGAGCACAGACTGAGCTTTACCTATGTCATCAAGATCTCCTGTCTGTTCAAAGAAATGAAAAAAACAGGACTGCAATGATTGAGGTGAGGTAAAAAAGGTGATTCTGGGGACGGAAGCCTCAGTGATGAGAACTAAACGGGTTGACAGTTATATTTCTGCACCTCTGTGAAGGCAGTGTTGCATATGTTTGTGTTCCCTCCCCTTGGAAAGCAGCAGTGGATGACGGACCTAACCCCTTACTTCCCATAGCTTTCAGGGAAGTCTGGCTGCACAGCAAAAGAAGATTGGCAGCAGGAAAAAAAACCAGTATGGTTGGCCATGATAAGCCACAACTCTCCTTTAAGCACAAGAAGCTGGGGAGCATTAAATGGGTGTTCTAACCCTGTCCTACATTTACTGCAATTGAAATATTAAGGGAGCAGATGACCTTTGCCCCCAAGGCCAGTTTTGTGCTGCCCCTTGGAGAGCAATAACCTCTGATGCATCCATGGCCTGGGATCACACGCTGATAACCTACCTGGAAGAGGCAAGGACAGGAGCCAGGGAGGATAGGTGCCACCAGCACTAGGGTTTTGTGCACATCCCCTGACCCCAGGCTGCACCAGTCCACAGATGAGCTCCTTATCTGGTCACACTCCTCATGGCACTCATAGGCTGGTGCATCCAGCATGGAAATCACATGGCACTCATAGGCTGGTGCATCCAGCATGGAAATCACGACAGGTCCTTGGACCACAGCCTGTGAGGTGCAAACGCTGGCAGGAGGAGGAGGGAGGTATGGGGGGCACCCGTTAGCATCTGTTAGTCATTGAGATGGAGATACCCCTTTAGTTGTGAGGGCAGCAGAGCAATCCTGGCACAGTAATGAGCCCACCCTGGGTATTAAATTACGTTCCCTGATGAGATCTGAGTTGCGAGCGAGCTCTTGCAGCCCCAGCAATCATCATTTTCTTGGAGCTTGATAAAACAGTCTGTGGTGCAACAGGCATGGCTGGCTTGGCTTCCTCATCTCCAAGCACAGGGGAAAGGGCAGGCCTGTTGTGCCCCAGAGGGATATATATGGCCCCAGGCATGTTGAGCTGAGCTGAATAGTTATTTATGGAGATGCCGCATGCAGCTGGACAGCCATAGTGCCTCTCCCAGCTGAGGTCCCTGAGGGGCAGATGTGGGCAGCTGGAATGCGTAACCACACGCTCCTGGCTGTGCCTGGGGGAAGCAGATCTGCTCCTCATCCCAGGTCTAAGCATAGCGCTCTGCAGAGACGTTCCTGCCGTGGCAATCGCTTGCTGGCTCCTTTGTGACGTACCTTAATTGAACACACAGCGAGGCTCAGGGAATATGTGTTTCCTGTTGTGCTATTTTGGTGCCCAAATTACTCTATCAGCAGCACATTTAAAATGGGGTTATGATGAAGCAGCAGTCTTATTAGCTAATTGTGCTTGCTAGTCTGAGGTTGTGTATTCCATGACCAAATTACAATGGTTGGCTGATGCGCCCTGCAGACAGAATACTTTTTAATTCCCCTTGGATTTCATTACTGCGACTGTAAAAGGAGAAACAGAATAGCAGATGAAGCTGCTGCTGTTCAGGCTTATCATGCTGCCTATGCCGTGTACTGAGGTCTGCCCTTAGGCTGAGCAAGTTGGCAGGACTCATCTGCAAGAGTGAAAATGCAAATTTTATGTTTGTTTAGGAGTTTTCATACAAAAATTCACCCTTTGGCTCATGAGCAGCTGCTCTTTGTTGGTTTTTTTTTTGGAAAGGGTAGACTACTTCAGTGTGAACTGCTTACCATTTGTAATAGTTTCCACTAGGTAACCTGCACAAGCCCACCATAGGTAGGTCTCTGTATGTATGACATGCTCAATACCACTTGCTTGATTTTACTGCTATCACAGCAAGATGCTGTGTGTCCTGGTCTGCAGCGGTGCATCATTTTTTACCAGATAACAGGCAGCAAGGACAGTTTTGCCCCCTTGTAAATGTAAGACTCTCAAGGGAAGGTCTCTCCTGAAGCTTACTGCTGCAAATCCAATGATCCTCAGGCTGCAGGGGGGCTCATCTGTCTTCACACAGATTTCCCAGACACCTCCATGCTGTAAGCTAAAATGCTAACTTGTAAATGAAAACCACCATTAATTGTAAGCTGAGGTTGTAAATTGGGGCCTCTTTGTTGAGAGCAAGATGGGCCAGTGTGGCCTTGGGTTATGTATAAAACAAAGGTAGCCTTTGAAGATAAGGAAGGAGTGACCAAGACAGATGGGGTTCTTCAAGATAAGGAATGAATCAGAGCAAACTGACCTAAAACACGGACAGACTGGTTAAGTAATTCACAGTAGTGTTTTTGCACACATGCAAGCATAGAGGTCAATCAGCAGACACAGTGAGGAAGACTACTGGTAACCATCAGAAACCCCTTTAGACCACCACACAGCCAGGAAGCCCATGTGTGATTAAAATGTAGGTACTACAATTAGTTCCAGGGAATCTAGTGAATATGTAAAGCATTTCCTGGAAAGCCTGTAAATACGCAGAAGCTTGTGGGATGTATGGATGCTGCTCAGCAGGAATGCTCACCCTTGCAAAATGATCCATATGTGCACCCAGCGCTGCAATAAGGAATGCCTGCTTTCTAAAACTCTAAATCAAGTCTTGGAGAGTGTCTTCAACCTCCCTCTGCAGTAACAACGCAAATGCTTAATTCTAGCCAAAGACAGCATAATTCTGTTTAATTGCTAGCAGCAGCAGTTGTGTAGCTGTAATTGGTAAAGGCAAGCATAAATACCCACCCTGCAAAGAATCACACTGCTGCCCTACCTCCAGTATGTGAGGAACAGCCTATGCTCTTGGATCCTCTCTGAGCCATCCCGCAGCCCACTTCTGCAGACAGTGTCTGCATTCTGGCATCTCATTTCCTGTTTATTGCCTTTTCCATATTTAATGGCTTTTCTATTGCCTTTTCCCTACTTACTGCTTTTCCAGACTGATCCCTCCAGAAGAGTTAGCTGGAAAACACCTGCAAAAACTCTGGGAGTGGGTACTGCTACAAGGTGCAAATCTAAGGCACTCTGCAGCCTGGACATGAGCAAGGCTTTGCCATTGCTGGGACTTGCCCCATTTGATGTCCTGGCTCTGGTTTGACAGATTGTTTCCTCCTTCCTCCCTTTTTAGTCACTGCATCATATCTGGGGCCCTGCTGGAGCCCAACCACAGTTTGTGGCCACATATCAAATGCTCAGCTGGCTTCAAACAACAGTCACCTTGCCTCATACCTTAAGACCATGATGGGCACTTTTTGCTTCTTATGTGCTATTTTTAAAGTAAGACCAGAGTGTGATTATGAAAATGTGCTATTCTTAAACTAAGACCAGATTGTGGGGTCCCTCGCCCATGAACACATTTCTGCAAATATAAATGTCAGGTTTGTGTACAGTTCTCCCACATCCTTCACTCAAGATCTGCTTCCTTATTCTTTCTTTCTGAAGCTTAATAGCTTTTCAAGCTGTGCATCTTCTGGGAAATCCAGACCTGCACACTCTTTAACTGTTTTTTTTTAGGAAGCAAACTCTATTTTGATAAAGCTTTTAAGCTTCCTCTTTGTTATAAACAGCATGAACCTGAGTTGCTCTTCTCCTGGAAGGCTGCTCTCCTGCTGTAAAGCAGTACAGGCCTTTCTGAGGTTTCTTGTTCCTGTGCTGTCTCACGATGAATGGATGCAACACTAGAGCTTTCAAAAGCAAGCTGTGGTGCTCCTTGCCTGGAGGCAGTAGGACTTCTGTGTCATAAGAAAGAGGCAGTTCTCCTACCAGGCCTTATGAAACAGGCAGCAAACTCATGCTTTGAAGTCCCATTACTTTCTCTAGCAATGTTCCAATGTTAGGTACGAAAGTCAAGTTTTGCTGTTGTCATTAGGGGTAGAGCAATTTTGAGAGGTTTGGAAGAGTCCCAGCAGTGCCTTCCAAGTGAGTATTGCTGCTTGCAGAAAGCATGCTCCTGTGGTGGTGTTCCTGGCCTGGGATTTGAGAGATCTTGCTCCATGGAGTGACAGGACCAGACTGACTGAAGCCAGTGCATGGTTTCCTTCCAGTTTTGGAGGCTTAAGCAACAAAATAAACCCGTGTTCTCTCCAGATACCCCCCTGAGCACTCCCTTCCTGCTTCCCTGGACTCACATTGTTACTGTTCTTGGTGCTCTATCCTTCTGTTGATGGGAAGTCAGGACAATGAATCCCAATGCAAAAAAACATGGGATAAGCCAGGAAAGCTTTCACTGAAATCAGAAGCATCAGAAACTAATCAGTAGATGATAACGGTGAAAGGAAGTCAGGATGACTTCATGTATCCATTGAGCTACTAAGGCCCACTAAAGGACTGGAGCAGGTTTGATAGTGGAGGATTGGGTTTTCAGGTATTTAAGCATCAGAAGATGGATGAGGCTCAGCTGTCCATGTCTGTATTATTTCAACTTCTGCCCAGTTCATTGCCTCTTGTAGCTGCAGTGTCATTTTTATACCCTAACTTCCCAAGGAGCCTTTTGAGTCCCTATTTCTTTCATCTGTCCCTCCTCCTGCAGTTCCTGAGTGCCTACTGATCTTTAACATACCTTCACAGCATCTGCAGTCAGGAGAGGTGGCTGGAGATTGCCAATGAATGTTTTTCAGTCCCAAGGTTTGTATTCCTCCAGGACTTACTAGTTAAAACTATAATGCAGCTGAGAGCTGTCAGAAAGTAATTAAAATAAGCTTATCGCTGCTGCTGGGACTGTGGCAGGCTTACTCTGTTTTAATTTTCCTGTGGCAGGGTACAGGGGGTGAGGCCTGTGATTCTTTCTTCAGAGCACTGCAGTGTGAAATACCTGCTCACCCATGTATTTGTCTCCCACTTGGTTAGTCAGCTGAGGCAGCTAGATAAAACAATACGGTAGCTTCTGTCACAGGCTTTATTTCTAGCTTTGACTCCTTTAGCAAGGGTCTCCAAAAATATACTCTGGCACTGAATTTTCTTCCACTTTATTTTTAGTGTATCTAAAGACTGAGTATTAAAGATTATGGCAGTAGGTGTTAGAAAAACAGCTTTTTAAGGTGCTATATGTGCGGGACTGCAGGCTCCATCCATTTCACACATTCATAATTTAAATAGTAATTAGAAATTCTAAATAACCTCTCCCTGGGCACTAGCTAATCTTCATTAAACATCTAAATACCAGCAACTAAAACTAGGTCAGCTCCTCAGTGGCCCACAGTGGGAGGAAGGAACCATGCCCAACTGCAGCAGTACAGGATCTGGCTTCACAGGCTCTGGGAAGGCGCTGGTTTGCTGTATGCCGAGGGCTGCACACAGAAGGCCCCATCTTCCACACAGACAGGAATGCTCCTTCAGCAGCCACAGAGCTGTACTGCCCTTCAAGCAAGGAAGAGATGCTTCCCTGTGAGGATGGTGAGGCCCTGGCACAGGTTGCACAGAGAAGCTGTGGCTGCCCCATCCCTGGCAGTGTCCAAAGCCAGGTTGGATGGGGCTTGGAGCAACCTGCTCTAGTGGAAGGTGTCCCTGCCCATGGCATCCAATTGGAACTGGATGAGCTTTAAGGTCCCTTCCAACCCAAACCATTCAGTGATCCTGTAAGTCTGTGATCCAGCTGTGGTAGGAGAGTAGGGCAACGGGGCACAGGGAGCTGATGAGGCCCATGCTGTTCTGCAATTGCTGATGCAGGGGCAGGTCTTGAGGTTTGAATTCAGAGGTACATGCTCACTGGAGGCAATGTCTTGGCAGTGGGAACTGCTGTGTGGCTGAACGACAAATCCTGCTTTTGCTGATCCACTCCTCTCTCTCCAGGTCCCTAATAGCTTCCTGGGGTTTCCTGCCCACTCCACCCCAGTGCCCTCAGGTTTTCTTTTCCTTAAGTCCCATGTCCCCTTTTGTTTTCCCTTCATGTGCTTCTCTCACTAACCCTCACCAGCCCAACTCTAGCCTCTTCTTCCCCTCTCACTGAAAGCCACACAACTTTTGTTTCTGAGTTCAGGGAATCAGCACTGCTCTCCCCATGAGTGCTTCAGTCCCTTCACTGCTGGAGAGAGTGAGGAAAGCCAAAGAGATGCCGACACAGGCAAAACCCTGTGGAAACCAGACAGGGGCTCTACGAAGAGTCAAGGGCACTTCAGAGGAACTGCAAAGCACCAAGACGTGCAGCAAAGCGTTTGGGTCTCAGCAAGGGACCTTGCCTCTGGGCAGAGGTCCTGCCTAGTGGGCTGGCTGGTCTTTTTCATCCTAATAACTCTATTTAGTGATTTGCCACAACAGCTTCAGCCTCTGGTTCAGAAGTGGTAGTGGTTCCCAGATTAAAGTAAACCATCTTATGCAAATGGAGTGCTGAAAGGATTTGCAGTAAAGAGTATCACAAGCAAGAAAACATGGCTCATCTTGGCTGATTATTGTATCAAAAAACCTGGCTGTTAAAGGAAGCAGAAATTTGCTGTGCCTGTGGGAGGGAGAGAAGGAATCTTTGTGACTGCACATGCTTCAGTTAGTAGCATTATACAGGTGCTGTTACAGCTTCTATTCATCTGCAGCTATCTAAGCTTGTTAGAGCAGCTCTGCAGAACCCAATCCTGCTTTGGGAGAGGGGAGTGTGTATAGACCTTGCAGAACAAGGAGATGGACCACAAGGGGTGCAGAGCTGGGATGTGCAGTTTGCATGGCTAGCAACACAATTTCTTTCATCCTTCCCTTCTCTGCCTTCCCCTTAGCTGTGCCTCTAAGGCAAAGCATGTTATTAGCTAGTCTGCTCCAGACAGATAGCGTTAGCAGACCAGAAAGTGCTGCATCCCAGGTGTGAGCCAGGAACTCTGCATGTGTGTGACGGCAACCTCAATTTCCACAGTGAAGACTTCAGCAACCTCTTCACTTCAGTGTGGGACTGACCTTTCAGCACACCATGTGGCCGGCGGATCAGGGAGGCCAACAAACCTGGTGATGAGCGAAACTGCTGGCATACAAAAAAGGGTCTGTTTCCTATCCCCAGGAGAGAAGCTGAGGAACAGAAGGTTAGAGGGGAGAACAACAGTGAAAAAATCCACCTTTGCTCTCCAAAACCCCATTCAACCCTCCCAGCTCAGCATAAGAATTAGCATCGCAACACTTTTGGTGCCACAACAGTGAGAAAGCCAAGAGGGCATGCCCAGCACTACTGTAGCTACTCAGCTTAAGGGCAGGCACAGAGCAAAGCTGATCTTGAGTAAAGATTTGGACAGGCTCCACTTGCTTCCAGGGTCTTAAGAGAAGCATGGCTTAGCACCCTGCAAGGAAGACAACAGAAATGTCTCTCTTACTTAAAAAGAAAAGCTTTATTTTGATACATTAAAAAATCTATACATTTCTTAGACTAAAATACAGTTTTGCATCAGTATCCTGGCACAATGTCAGTTTACACAGAAAATCTAAGATTAGATCAGCACTGTTAATTTCTTTTCTCTTCCTGCATTCTCAGCTTGCAGTATAAAACATTTCAAATTCTCAAGACAACAATAAACAGTGTCACATTTACTTTTCCTATTCCCAAAGGAGGTGGCATTCCACTGGAAAAAGGAGCACCTGTCAGTTGATCTTGATTCAATGTAAATCACTAAGCCAGTCCAGGGGTTTGATTGCCCTGTTCAAAGTATGAGTGAAAGAGGATGAAAAATTTATTTGCAGATGAAGTTTTGATAGACAATGCAAGTACTGCCAAGCCTTTAAAATCTGTTCAGAAGATTCTTCTTTTTCTTTACAAATCTGCTATAACCAGCAACACCATCCACCATATTGAAATAACTCTTTTCTATATGTATAGGATTCCACCTTCTTTCTTGCTCTGAAGAGCTCCAGAGCAAAATAAAAGCAGGGCACAGGGGATGTTGCTGTGAGATGCCTGTGAATCGAAATGTGATTTTTCTTAACTCCTGTGAAGGTCCTGTGGAACATTTTCTACCTGCGAAATCCTGCTCTCCATGGCTCCACCTAACCCCTGACAGCTGCTTTCTGGCCTACGCTGGAAACAAAACCACCTTTCTGTTTTGTTCTTCCTCACTCCCCTGTGGGACACTACAACACCGTCAGTGGCACTTTTTCTCTCATGAGAAGAATTCTCCCTTTTCAATCAGAGCAGGGTGGGACCCAACCAATACTGAGATGGGAGCACAGGCAGTATTTATTTGAGAATTAGAAACTGCAGTCAGCGCCCAACTTCTGCTGGGTTTCATGAGTGACAGCTTCCTGATCTCACAAAACCTGTCTGAAATATGCCCTAGCTGCTCCTATTTCACTCAAATAAGAGAGGAGTGGTGGTTTACTTGAGGAATGGTAGCCACCTATGCTGCCAGGGTCTTCCATCACATAAAAAAAGAAGCCAGCTCTCTGTGTTACTGAAATTAGGCTAGTTATTCTGAAGTCAGATGGTACTTTTGCTCTGAACTCTTGCAACTTTGGTTCTAAGGGGAGTCCCATACTGCTTCTACAGAAAAGCACCAAATGCTTAAAAGACTAACTCATCATACTCACGTATGATGACTTGACCTCAGGGGAGCAGAATCTGATGGTGTTTACTGGTTTTCTGTTAGTTCTGTTTTAACGGATCTCTGTCAAATGAATGCTAGATAGTTTAGCCTCCAAATGGGTATTTTTAGATAGATTTATGCTACCTATTGTCCCTAGAAATATTTTCATAATTCCAGTATCTCTGAAGAGCTTTGGCTTGGTTGCATTAGCTTGCAAACACTGCAAGACACATCACAGCACCATCCCAGATCATAAATTCTGCCTTTTACATATGGCCCA
>JASSUY010047253.1:0-10936 GCA_032466535.1 Forpus xanthops | reverse complement strand
ACAGCTATTTCCCTGAGTACCAGCTTGGTCATTGGGAATAATAAAATGACTAATACAATTGTCCTGGTAACTCAACATTTTGAACATTTCAGAACCTAATATTATGAATTGCAGAATAAGTGAGCTTTACTGTACTATGAAAACACCAAGTTGAACTGGTAGAGAAGGAACATGTATCATGTTGAGGAGGCAGGCTGTCAGCCTAGCACTGTTTCAGCTGACACTAATTTTTATATGCTGCACTGTTCATTTTAACATTTCTGTCACCTGTGCATTTCTCTAATAATTTGAAAGACATCTTTTCAGGGTGATGTTTTCTAACACCTTTCAGACCCCACCATAAAACCATCTTATGTAATTTCATTACCTCCCAAGCACTTATGCCTTCATTATGTCTTTATTGCTTCTCACATCTTTTTGGCTTAATTACTAGATTAAAAGATCAGACTAACCATACCTAAAAAAAGTAGAGGAATGTAATAAGGAAAACAGCTGAGCCCAACCAATGTCCAAATGCTTATGCATTTGAATGTGTTGGTATTAATGTTTTTAGTAAATGATGACACAGTATCATTCAGAGATAGGAATAATTCACTGGATTAAGTTCCATGAAGTATATCTCTAACAGGTGCAGACCCAAAAATCTGACTGACCAGAGCAATTATTCTAGTCTCCTTTTAATTTTCTGAGTAGACTGCAAGCCAAGAAACAGGAATTTTAATGCATGTTGTATTTGAGGTGCAAGCCGTTGCTAAGGACAGTTTGCTAATATTTAGGTCTGTAACAACTGTATACAGCAGACATACATACCTTTCCTAGAAACAGCATAAAATCCCCAACTGTGTTTATGGCAGCCACTCGCAAAGCATTTTCCACTAGAATAACAAAGGCATCCTTTGCTGAGGTGCAGAAATTGGTGCTGTTTATAGCTGTGGCTGTATATGCATTCTGGGAAAAGGAGATTGAAGATTTACTCACGGAATGATCAGATATTTCAGATGGGAGGGTGAAGGGGGAAGATATAGCTTCTGAATAAGTCACATACGTTATACAAGGTTAATGAACAAAGATTCCCTGGAGAGTTGTTGAACCAAACAGTATGTACCAGCTGACAGAAGACTATGCAAGGTAGAGGACTACTATTCTTCTCCTCCCTTGCTCATTATTTATGCATTAACAAGTTTATTCCAAAAAACTAATTAAATAGAATTTGCAATTTCTCTGCAGGAGGAGGTGAGCAGTGGCTTAACTACTGCAATTAAGTAGTTAGAAGAATATTCTGGAAATACAAGAGTTTGGGAGTCATACAAGTCCACCAAGATAATTTCTAGATACTTCATTCAACTGCATTCAATGTTAGCCAAGACAATTTTCAAGGATTACACTGGGGGTTTTAAAATACTTTCTTCTGATTTTATTTTTTATATTTCCACAAGCAAAAAAGTGAACAGTGGGAAAAGATATTAGAGATATTTTTAGATATACTTCACAGAGGTGGAACCAGTAAAACCTCTTTTACAAAGGAGTCTGACTAGCCAGTGTCTTGCAACTTGTGACTCTTTCCACTTTGCAAATTATAATGACAATTTGATGTTACATACAGGTTTACAATTCTCTGAGCCTGAAATATTACACCTAGAGAAGCTTCTCTCCTTTTCACAGCAAACATTTTGAAACTCTTATGTAGTTTGACAGGGCTGAGATCAGGGAGAGCATCTCCAACCACTAAATAAATTGTTACAAGGTTGAGATACTGTATTCCCAAAGATAAATACTGTCTGTTTTTTCACCTTTGCAATGTAAACAAAGACTCATGGAGTGATCTCAAGCGTAATTTCAGTAATGGAGACAAGACTGAGTTACTATAAATCAAGTTCAGTTACATAGTACGGTACATTACGTTTTAGCCTCAAGATAGCATTCTGGGAATATATCTGTATATTAGCAGCCCTTAGATAAACTTTTAATATTAAAAAGCTTACCTGATTTAAGTAGGTCAGGCACTTTTCTAGACACCAAAGGCAGCAGATGCAGGCTTTAAGCATACAGCGAGCACAGGCATTTTCCTAGGAAGCACGGAATGTGGGAAAACAAAGAAAACCAACAGATCTTAAGCAAACAATAATCCTTCGTGTTTCTGCAACTGATAGGTTGGCAATTTAAGCAGTCTCTCTCAGTTCCACAGCCCTTTAAAGACCAGATACTCATAGAATCATAGAATGGTTTGGGTTGGAAGGAACCTTAAAAGCTCATCTAGTTCTAACCCATCTGCCATGGGCCAGGTTGATCCAAGCCCTCTCCAACCTGGCATTGAACACTACCAGGGATGGGGCAGCCACAACTTCTCTGGGCAGCCTGTTCCACTGCCTCACCACACTCAGTGAAAAATTTCTTACTTGCATTTAGTCTATACCAAATGAAGGCTTCCATCCTCCCATACAGATTAAATAAATGTGCAAAAAACATCAGGCCTTGAGTTTCCATAAGAAAACATAATCTATTTCTCTTACTTTTCCTTTGAGTTGTGTATGAATATACATAAGGATCATTCGTGGTATCTTCACTAGTGTGATAATAAAAGACCCCTTTGCTACTGTTCCTAGGTGGTAACAAACAAGGCGATTAACAGATGCCAGAATAGGAGTAAATGGCAGATTCCTTTTCTCCCTGTTGAGAAAACAAAGTACAATGATCAGTATGTATGCAACATCATCCAGAAGTGCTACAAATTCTCTATAAATAACATATAAAACAAATGTACTATCCTTATATCAGGCTTCAGGATATATTGTTCACTCCACGCTGCCAGTCTGTGTAAGCCACAGTTTTGGCTCTAATGCATTAATAGGAATAGGAAAAGAAATCAGTATGTCTGAAGGGTAGGCTTCCTAGCAGCTGGCTGCATTACTGCTATAGCTAACTAGCAGTTCCTATAAAACTACATTTGAAGGTGTACAATTCAAAACCTCCCAAAACCAGTGAGAAACAATGTTAATATTTTTCAGTGGGACTACTGATAAACTTGTCTTCCCTTTCTGTTCTGTTAGAGATCTCCATGGAGACTTTGGAGAGGATATTACTATTTTTCTTTATTAGGTAAATCCTTCTCTCTGATGTTCTGCATTCCTGATTTTGCTATTATATCCTCAAGGACCCAAGTATTAAGCCTTAAAACAAGCTATTTTACTGCAATGTGGCTAGAACTTTTTTTAAGCTGTCAGATGAATACTCACATTCACAGTTTTGAAGCAACTCTCTTTTAAAGTTTTTATTTATGTTTTCTACCAAGGAAGCTACTTCCATTTCTCTCAAAGAAGAGCTCTATTCAACATTTAAAGAGTGGTTCTTCTATATTAGAAATGCAAACATAATTATAAGCCTATTAAAGGAATAAGTGCTAACATTTCTGTGTTTTCTTCCAATTAACTTTCAAAGCTTAGGTGGGAGAAGTCAAGTTCTATTACCCCTTGGGCAAAATCACATAAATGGTTTGATTCTTTCACGCAGACAACCCAACTATTTCCTCCTTTTGAGGCAAATATAACTGAGGGAAGAGTCTAATGCAGAACATCTCAATGTTTGTAATTGTCTGGGTTGAGAATAATCATGCAGCTGAGGTGAATGAAGAGATGACATGTGCGTATTTTATATCATAATTTATGAATTAACATCACATTTTATATGTGAATGACACATATAAAACATTTCTCCATGGACAACTTCATCTCATTTGCTGTGGATTGGTGCTAATAAGTAAAATAATGGGGAGGCCCAAATTAATGCCCTTTCTTTTCTTACTAAGTCACTTTTCAAATCAGAATTATGTCTTAAAAAGCACCAAAGGATAACAGTAGGGAGAAATGGGTATTTACTAACTTAAAATAAAATTCCTGTTATGGAATGACAGGATACAATTAAAAAGAATTCACACTCACGTGACAGAAAATACATGAACTTACCAAAAAAGCATATAAATTGCTAAGCAATCTATTTCAGTATGAAGTTATCCTCTCTTTTCTGTATTTTCCTAGTTCTTTATCCAATCTAGTTTAATTATTCATGAGAATACATCCCTGTAACATCTTGTAATAACTTCATAGATGCATTTCATTGGTATACTGGAGGACTTCATCATTAATAAAATAACAGAACTTCTGTCAGCACAAAAAATTAATTCCTTGCCTTTGATATTGTTGTGAAGACTAGGGCAGATAAGGAGTCAAATGTAATTCATATAACAGCCGCAATTAAAAAGACAAACCAATTAAACATTTGTGATATGACTCATGCATTTGAAAAGTATCTGTATGCATTATTTAAACTCCATTATTTTAAATACCAAACGCTTAAAAGCAAATGGCAAGAATAAGAGGGTGGTTGCTAGATAACATTAGAAATTTTTGCATATAATATTCTTCATATGAAAAGCTAAAAACATATGTGAAAAGCCACTAGCTAAAGTACATGTGTATTTGGGCTACTAGTGCAGTCTTCTTGGTGATAACATCTTGGTTTTCCTTAAGTAAACCACCATAGCTAAATATTTTGTCAACATACTCTACTCATACTGTTCTTTATCCACTGGATTTGTATTTATAGTGTTTGGAAAAGACTTTGAGAATATCCAAAATAAAATAACTTATCTAGTTTCTGAACAATAATATGAGGGGGTGGGGAAGGGTGTTGGGCTTGGGTTGGGTTTGCTTTAAAGAAATGTAATATGAACTATGAATATCTAGGCTGACATATGGAGAAGCTTCATTGAACCATACTTTTACAAAACAGATATTAATGTACTTGCTTCTTTTTTGCCAAAAGTATTTCCATAATACTTCGTATCAGTGACGTACCATTTATTCTCATGAAATACTAACATAGCACCAGATACCACCTTTTTTTTTTTTTTTCTGAAAAATTTCAGTGCTAAATGACTCAAATAAGATCTTTTAATTTCTTTACTATGGAACTGAAACCCCGAAGCTAAACTTGCTATCCTAAAACCAGTTTTTTTACCTCTGTGAAGAAAAATTCTTGTGCATGAAGTTTGGTAAAACCACTGCTTAATAATTAGTATTGCCTTCTGAAACAGCTAGCAGATACATGCAGAACAGCCAGCATAAAGTATGCCTTGCTACACAATTTAGTACCCAAACATAGCAATAAAATGTAGAACTTTAATGCACATTATTTTGTGTCACTTTTTATTTGTACATGATCTCGTCAGAATCTATATGTAAATGATGAACATAATAAGACCTTAAGTAACCTTCTGTACAAAAGATTAATGAGGTACTGTAAATTTAAAAGGGCACTGGTTTGCAATTCAAATAATAATAAATTGCTTTCAATGTTTTTTTAATCTCTACTGAGTTTATCAGCAATAATTATTAGCATCACAGATGACCTTCCAGGTGCACCTTGCTTTGTAAACCACCATCCATGTCCATACAACGTGCACAGGTTACTAGGCAAACAAGACTTCAAGTTTGAAACATCATGAATATCATCTATAACCAGCAAACCAAATTGTTTTACAACATGACATGATTTAAAAGGGTCAATGCAATTCAACAGCTCCCCACCTTTCAGGATGGAAACAAGTATTCTCCCCAGCAACTTTATCCTTCATTCTTCCTGCTAAATTAATTTCTGGGCTACTCACAGTAGACTTCAGTTGTCCTTACCTTGTAAAATAGTATGTTACAACAGCACCTGCTACCGTCATCTGCTGACATGCTAGGATAAACTCACTGATCCAGATGAGTCCCACTAAGTGGTACCACCACATGTATTTCAAAGGACCTACTAACCGAAATTCGACAAATCCTTCTTCATTTGGGACAGGAGTACCTAGAAATAAATGAGGGTGAAAACCAAAATGGTGCTTACATCAACAAAGAAGGAAGCATATGGCATTAACAGTTCATAACTACATGGCTACAGCAGGACCCATATACCTTCTACTATTAGCTCTAAATGTCATATTTAGGTAGACTATTCATTAGAAAGATACAGCTTTTGCAACAATCAATACAATAGCATTTGAAAAAGGCACTACAAAAAAATGTTCTGAGCATACTCAAAATCCCACACTTTTTTTGATTTTTAGCCACATGGTAAAAATTTCAAAAAACTAAGCATAATTAAGTAGCAAAAATTCTCTATAAACATAATAAAAGCCTGCTTCAGCCATTCCTAATTTTAGTCTGCTGCTCTGGTGGCATTATTCATACAGTAAGAATTAAAATTAAAACTTCATAGCTCCTTACATCTAGATGACAAAATTAACAATCATTTTTTGTTTCCTTTATGGTCTTCGTTAATGTATTTCTACAATAGTTGTAGCTTTAAAGGTATTCACAGACACAAGGAGCAGCTTTAGAGAGTCTAAAAATATGATTTCATACACTGACTGAGAGCAGCCCTGAGAAGAAAGACTTTGGGATGGTGGTTGGTGAGAAGTTCAACATCACCTGGCAGTGTGTACTTGCAAGCCCAACTAACCGTATCCCAGACTGTATCAAAAGATGCGTGATCAGCAGGTCAAAGGAGGTGATTCTCCCCCTCTACTCCACTTTCATGAGAACTCCAGTATAGCTCTGGGGCCCCTGACATAAGAAGGATGTGCATCTGTTGGAGTGAGTCCAGGGGAGGCCATGAAGATGCTTAGACAAGCACCTCTCCTATAGAGACAGGCTGAGAGAGTTGGGATTGTTCAGCCTAGACTCTTTGTCTAACCTGAATAGCAGTATGATGCATTAGACTGACAGCACACATTAGAACCTTCCCAGGATAAGCTCTATTTCAGTATGCTAACCCACATTGAGGTGTTTCATCTTATACAACAGTTACACGAATACCTGATGAGGTTCAGAAAAATACTGGAAGTAACATCATGTTACATCAAGTGTAAAACACTTACCTTGAACACCATTGTTTTGACTTAGCATCGATAGCACCTTCTCCACCTTCTTAGCTACGCTTTTGCACTTGTATAAAAAAAATTGCATTTTCTTGTGAATAAATGGAACTATTGAAATAATTTGGCTTTAATGAACATGTTCTTCCTAAGTGTAGGCTTCTTTTTAAGTTTTCTTGGTTTGGATTGAAAAGATCTGTAGCTATTTGCACGAAGATTTTGTTCAGCTGGTATCGGTGAAGATACTGAGTGCACATGAAGCTAAAGGCATATATTAGTCTTTGCAGAATCAAGGCAAATTTAAAAGTTCTGTCAGTAAAATATAGTATCAGCCTAAATTCTGCTACAAATTTAGTCCCTGTGCAGTGGTCTTTAACTCACAGAGTGAAGCATGGAACTGAGACTTAACTCAGTTTCAGAGACAAACATTTTCTGCGCATAGCACAGCATGTAATGAAGATTAAAAATTTCAACAGTAATGAGAATAAGAACATATGAATTCTATTACCTCCATCCCTTGCTAAGTGGCTATGAAATAAAAAAATACTTACCTTGCATTACTCTGAGATAGCTCTGTGACTTGAAACACTGTTACTATGGGATTGGCAGTAAACAATAAATTAAAAAATTTTAAGTTTTTGGTAATGAATGATGGTATCTACTGCCTATAACTTATTGCAACATAACACAGTCATCTCCCATTTTAAAAAGCAGTTGCTACATTCCTGTGCTGAAGTAACTAAGACTAGGACCAACAGAATCAAATAATTCTAGAAGTCCTTGTCAGTCCCTGAACACAAAGCTCTCATGTTCTATGCTCTACACAGCAGGCAGAAATCGAGAGTGGAGTGGCTGCTCTCAGAATACAAACAGCAGAAAATTTCCCTAATAATCCTGGAAAATGTGGGAATAATACTGGACATGTAAGTTATGAACAACTGAAAACTACTTCTGGTATATTTACATTTTGGGAGACTGTAATTGTGTGCAACAGCCCTTTCATTACTATGTCTTCATCTGTATGAATAGTGACTACAATACAATAGCTTATGAAATCAGCTGCAAGATTTGTCTGGTTTTAACCTGCTTATGTAAAATTAGAGGGAATTATTTTAAAAAAATTGTTATACCCTTCTTATTAATGGAGGGTTTTTTTCCAGTTTGCAACATGCCAACTTGCGTTAAATCAAAAAGCCATCCTAAGGCACAAATTGACATACTGGGAATGCAAACTCAAACACAACTTTCTCAAAACAAGTGTTTTGAAGTCATCAAAGCTGACAAGAACAGAAGCACAGTACATGTTTTGATTTTTTTCTTTCCTAGAGGTTCACACATGCTTTTTAACCAACTCTGCCTAAAACCATACGAAAATGGAGTAGAATTTATTTAAAACAAGCCTAGGAGCTGCTTACCTGTAGTACCAAGAAAAAGTAGAACTGTGATCCAGTATGTCCAGAAGAGGATAAGAACAAAGAATGTCCAAAACGGCTGGAAGACTAGCAGCGGCAGGTGAATGAAGACCTTGCCAGCCACATGGAACAAGGCAATGGTGAGAGCTACTCGTTTACGCATAACTAACATTATCAAGAACAAGATAACCTAGAGGGAGAAGTTTCAAAATCACATTTTAGAGAACTGAAAAATAAGTAAGTTATCATTTTGCACAGATAGGATATTCAAATAAAGTAAATTAACAGATGCTCTATCTATAGAATCACAAAATCAAAATGTAAAATCTGTATCAGATTCTTCTGGTGAGATACTATTTTCCAACTTAACACTATTGCAGAATATTGATCTCATAATTACGTATTTGGAATCACCATCAGGCTCAGGCTGATAGACCAGATTCTATCCTCAGTTGCTCTATAAACCAGTGATCTCAGCAAGATCTAATGAAGAGTAACATTTATATTTGAGCATAGTGTGGTGGTCTTGTCATATAAGTGAGTTAAACATTGTCAACTTTTGGTAGTAAAGTCAGTGACTCTGAAACAAAAAGCAAGTCTTAAAGAAGATAAATTGGTTCAATAACCAGTGTTAGTATTTCAGCTCCCAATGATGTTTCTGTTAATGAAAAAAGTTTGGGAACAACCAATTTCAGAAGCGGGAATGGTTAAAGGACTTCAAAATAAATTGAAATGACTAAATACCCCTGAATGGGGAACCTAAGAAATATCCTGTAAGTGAAATTGGATTGGGGGTCCAATATTGTAGCTATTCTTGGAAGTCCCTGTGGACATTTTTTGGCAGATGAAAGTAGCTGCAGGGCTAGGAAATCTCTCCTGACTCAAAAACAGGTATTAAAGAACAATGCCCGGAAGTAAAAAGCAAGCAAATAAACAAACCCAGTGCAACAGAGCTTGGAGTAGAAATAAGCTCTTAAAAAATGTGCTCAACACAAACCTTTCACCTGAATAAAAGAACAACAGACCATCAGAACAATAAAATAAAACAGTCATTAGCAAAGCATACTGTGAAGACTGTAGCTCCAATGGCATAGATCAGGAGAGCCTGAAGATTGTCTTTGGCTATTTGAGTCTCAACAGCACTGGCAGATATTCGTTCCTTAGCATATAGCCACCACAGGACTCCTGTACCACCTATGTTTTAGAGAAAAAAATGACAGGGTAAATCAAAGATGCTCCTTCTGTGTGACATTGTCAAACCACCTAGCAGCAAAGTAATTAAACAGTTTCTTCTTTTTAAGTCTAGTCTGGTAAAGAACACTCAGGGGTGCTGATGCTTAACCTAACAGGAACTTTGAAGGAAGGAGAACTGGTTAGTCCTCCTCTGTTGGCCTCTTCTCAAGTGGATATACTCCTTTCCCAGTCTCACATCACTATGGTAACTTAAAGAGACTTGCAGCTCTTTGTGTTTTAGGGTGAAATACATGAAAGAACTACTTCATAGGGAACTCTAATGATGAAGATCACACCTCCCATCGTATAGGCAACAGAGGAACAAAAATAAAAACAAAAAGTTATATGGTAGGTTATACATTTATATGTGTATAATAAAATAGGGAGTAAGAATTTAGGAAGGGAAACAGAGAGGGGCCTTTGGACTAGGGTGCAAAATAACAAAAAGAACAAAAGAAGTTTACAACTCCTGGGAAGACTAATCAAGAAAAGAAGGAACAGCCCTAATGCTGAAAACAGCACCCTGGACTACTGACACAGCTACCTCTTCATCAGGCAGTGGTTTTTGGGCACTGGAACAAACATCAGTGAAAGGCACAGGAAGCCAGTAAAACCTTCTCCTAACCCTGTTACAAAATCCTAAGTCTTGTGGCCATAATATCATCCTCCTATTCTAGCTACCTGTCTGAGGTAGAACATTTCTTAAATAGAGGACTCCAGCCCCTTAGAGATATGAGCTGTCCCCTCTGAGACATATATATATATATATATACACACATATATATTTCCTCTTTCGAGTATTCTTCTCTGTTCTGTTGTTATTTCTGACCCAGCTGCATAAGCTTATCTAAACATCACAAGTCATTGCTGAAGGTACTCTGCTCATGTCTAAAATGGAGGATGCTCTTTTGGCATCCCTTAAGCAAACAGTGAATACAAAACAAGCAGTATGTCCCAAAATTGGCACGTTCTTACTCAGTTTGTGTAACGGGTGTGATTTTTCAGAACAGAACAACAGATGGCAATAAGTTATTCAACTCTTTCACTCAAAGTTCCTAGAGTGAAAAAAAAATTTTTTTTTTTTTTTTTAGCTTTTCTGTGTTCACAGATCCTAAGAACAGAAAGCAGAAAAAAAAAAAAAAAAAAATTGATCTCGAAAAAATATAGATGGTCAGATTTTTTTTTTTGCAGTCATAATTGCACGAATTAAATTACTAGTGCTTCCAATTATGACTATTCTATTTTCATTTCTTCGCTACAATTATCTCCCCATACATTTTGGCACAGCTACTGAGTATCAAGAATAGAAAGCTCTAGTTTTACAAATACAAAAGTTAATGTGATAAAGTAAAGCTATTTTTATGTAAGCTAT
>JASSUY010047252.1:0-34449 GCA_032466535.1 Forpus xanthops | reverse complement strand
CCCTGCCCATGGCAAGGGGGTTGGAACTAGATGATCTTAAGGTCCTTTCCAACCCTAACTATTCTATGATTCTATGTTCAGCTGCAATTGTTCCTTATTCCAATATTATTAGGGGAAGTGAACCAAAACAGGACAAGAATACCTGCTGACTGTCCAATCATGAGTATAAAATGAAACTGCAAAAACAAAGTGGAGCGAACAGGGTCACTTGGTGCAACTGCAGACTGGAAAGTTGCAGAGGAAGGGAACTACAAGCAAGCAGAACAAAATGTACTTATTTACACAGGTGAGGTTGTCTTAAATCTAATGTGTAACTAAGATAAAGGGTTTAAACTTGGTATCCCTTTGCTTGATTGTAAAACTTGAAATTGTGTTACCTTTCCAAAGTTTTACTTTCTGTGCTCATTTGCTCAGCTGTTAAGGAAGTAGAGATCAAAGGTGGCTGCTTGTTATTTAAAATGGATTGATTATTTCTAATTCTGGTAAACAGCTCACTGAGTTGTGATGAGGGTGATGCTTCCTGGGCAGCCCAGTTGTTTTCCAGGTAACGCTGAAAAAACACCTGTGCTATGTTGGAGCAAGAAGAGGTGTCCTGACAATATCGGAAAGCACCGAGACTGATTAATGAAGTCAGTGTGTGTGATGCAGTGTTGTCTGGGGTTTTCCACTACCAGCCAGTCACTCAGGTCACTGCTGGCAACTCAGTTTTTATTATCTATCTCCGAATAATGAAAAATGCAGGTGCATATTACAAGAAAGGAAAAGTTGACAAGGATACTTTTGGAATATGAAGTAAGCCATAGATGTAAATACACCTATTTTCCTAACGGGTTCCGCTGAATTTTCACAGCTCCATGATGTGTGTGTGCACATGTCTGAGGAGCATATGATACTGGTGCACAGGCTGGTGGAGGCCCCGGGCACCCGAGGGCTGCTGGAGAGGAAGGCTGTAGCAATGGGAAGAAGCTTCCAACTCCCCATCTGGAAAAATCCCCCACAGGAGCACAGGCAATGGCAATGCCATCTGTCTGTCTTCTGCAGAGCAGATCTCTCCTGGGAGCAGAAAAAAAGCTGGCACATGGAGGTGGGCTTTCACTTGCCTGCTTCATGGAGGCTGGATGCAGATAGCTGGATGTTACCTGTAGATACCAGGCTGCTCTATTCTGTCCCCTCTATCTTTTTTCAGTCAGTTTTGTCTGAATTCCGGTTCTCTTTATTTTGCCTTATGACACTCTTCCTTTCCTTGTCTCTTCCCAGCAGCCAAGAAACAATGGATTCTTCATCTGCTTCTCCCCTGCCTTCTCTCGTTCTTTTTTATGTCACCTTAGCCTGTTTCTGGTCTTCTGCAGTCCCTTCTACAGGGTGTGTTATAAACTGACATTCCTTATAAATAATTATTTTATCTTGGGCAGTGTCCTGATGCTGGATGCTCCTTAGAGACTTCAGAGAACCAATATGCATTGAAGCTCCCTTTTAAACAGTACAGGGAATCTGCAAGACCCTCTTTCCTAGGTGTCTTCAGACAAATGCAGATGCAATGAGCAACAGGAGGTAGGGTAGTTAAAGCCCATACCATCCTCCCTTCTCCTGTCAACACTCTCTGGTGCAGCATGCGATCACAAGAAAGTCCCAGCTATAGCCTCTGGTGTGGGTTATAACTGTGCCTGCTGCTTGCCTAGCTGTGGTGGCTGTCCTAGAAGAAATAAAACACTAAAGATAATTGAATATGTAACTTCAGGGATGGATGAATGATCTGTACTCTATGAATGAGATGTTAGTTCAGATACTGAAGCTCCTTAATGCAGTAAAGCTAGATGAGTTTACTTTTTTCACTTGATTCAAACCTATGGGATGACTTCACACTGTCTATATACATTCTCAAGTTTTCTGTATTTTTGCATGAAATGCTGGTCTAACCAAAGGAAAGAGCATGAGATTTAAAGTTACTCCCTATTCCTATTGATGTTTTTAATATCAATCTGCTGCAGAAGCACAACCAGAAATCACTACAGTAAGAAGAGGAGGTAACTGCCTAGCACCTTTCATCACACACTCTTATGTCTTTGGCAGAGTTTGAGGGGAGCCAGTTGCTTAAAAAAATCTGGTCATCCATTGCCAGATATCTGGCATTTATTTCCATTCCAGGGTATCCCTGAATTTGGGTGGTTTTACCAGCTAATAAATACAAGAAAACCAGAGAAAGCAAAACAGGCCATTACTCTATCCTTTCTCTAGCTTTTCATCATGAATTATTAACCTAGCCAGAGTTCTCTAAAAAAATACAGTTAAATCCCTAAGACTGAAAATTGCTGATGGAAGACATTTACAAAGTCTTTTCAAAAGTCTTAGACAACTCTTTAAAATGTGGGGAACTAACACCAACCTTTAGCATCCTCAAGTTCACTGCCTAAGCCTGTACACCCCAAGACATATTTAATCCACTTTTCTAGTGATGCAGAATGCTTGCAGTCCAACTCAACAAAATTGGCTAAACTCCTGGAACACAAGACTTAATCATATCCTTTCCCATCCTACTCCTACTGAACCACTGAGGCTTTCCACCCCTGGCACCCATCCCTCATTATCCCCTGGGTACCCACTCATCTGATTTTCAAAGAGGAACTGGGGGGGAAGTCCTGCCAGGCAGCTCTGTGGAAGTTGCCCAAGAAGTTTCAACACCCTATTCCTGGATGATACCGTCCCATCCTACAGTTACCCTGCTTGGCTCCAGCTAGTCTGCAGATGCAGCTTCCAAATACAATTAAGACAATATAACCTCCATATTGCTCCCTTCCCCTTACTTAGGCAGCTAAGTGAAACACAAACATGGACTCCAGAAATTCTTTTGTAGTGGCCTGATGTTAAATACTCAGCCAGAGCAATGGTTATCATTAAACAAGCAGTGACAACACTAAAGCATAACATATATGCATATGCAGGACAAGATCCTCAACTGTGTAGCTCCGTTTGCCTAGTGCCATTAGGCTGATTTACACCAGTCCTTTGGGCTTGGTGTTGGTGCAATCAGCTGACTGCAAAAAATCCAACAATGAATTCACACAATCCTCTATCCAGTGCTACTGCAGCTTGCTAAAATTCTCAATGAAATGTTTTGTAGAGTGTGCAGAAGAACAGTACATGAACATTAGGCTGCTCGGAAAAGTGGTGGATTCCCCATCCCTGGAGGCATTAAAAATACATGTAGATGGGGATGGACCCGTTATTAGGGACTGCAGTGACAGGACAAGGGGTAATGGGTTCAAACTTAAACGGGAAGTTTAGACTGGATCTGAGGAAGAAATTCTTTACTGTAAGGGTGGTGAGGCACTGGAATGGGTTGCCCATGGAGTTGTGAATGCTCCATCGCTGGACAGAGCCTTGGGTGGCATGGTTTAGTGGGAGGTGTGCCTGCCCATGGCAGGGGGTTTGGAACTAGATGATCTTGAGGTCCCTTCCAACCCTAACCTATGATTCTATGTGGTGCTTACGGACATGGTTCAGTGGTGGACTTGGCAGTGCTGGGTTAACTGTTGGGCTCCATGATCTTAAAGGTCTTTTCCAACCTAAATGACTATGATAGCAAATCTTTCAACAAATGTATAGCATTATCAAGAACATATCCACAGCTAGGCAAACCAGACTTAACCAGCTGAAATGAAATACTACTGGAGATGGGTTTAAATATAGACTGGGTCAAAAGCACTTGAAGGGCAGTTCTACTGTCATGGCAAACTGACTCTCAGTAATATGAAATGCCATAGGGAATGTGTCAGGATAGTTTGCTACAACAAACACACACACACCCCAGCCTACTGAATTTTTTTGGTAATGGTAAAAACTTATGTGCAATCTAGATATTCCCAAAACTTTCTGAACAGAAATGAAACTGTAGAACACATGACATTAAAATAAGTATCAAGATAATGATCTTAAATTTATGTCACACCTTCCAAGGAGCTCAGTTCATAACAGCACTTTTGCTTGTGTGGCATCTGACCAGACTGTCAAAACCCATTCTTAGAGGGTGCTGCAGGGTACTATAGCTTAAGTGATTCATGCATGCAGCTGTTGGAACTGCTTGTTGGGTTGTGAAAAAGCTTAGGGTGCCAAGTGCTGATCTAAGAGAACTCAGACCTCCATCAGCCGTCTTGGCTCCAAGTTGTTACTGAACAGCAGATGGTAGCATGAGTTAAGCAAACTAAGAAAATATTCTAAGTTAAAAGACTCACAAGAACTGAAATTCTCAAGAAAATAAAGAGAACAAGTGCTGAAGTTTGAACTAGTTTTCCTAAGTGATGTAAGCCACTAGACTTTAAAGGGTTGTCTCATTTCTAACACTGTTTCTGAAGCATTCATAGTTATGAAAGCTTTCATTTAACTTGGCCAGAAGAGGCTACGTGTGAAATTAGTATCACAGACATCTCAGATACAGCTCAAAGCCACAACATTTGTGTATTAAGCTATACTTGCACTGTAAAACACAACCAAAGACAGCATCTGGCACTAAGGAAAGGATGAAAGAACGACAAAACACAGCATTTTGCAGAAAGTTACAAGCACCAGCAGTGATGAAATGACAGCATCATGAGTTTCGACCATCTCTTCAGTAGAACAAGGTCAGCACTACTACAAAGGCAAAACGTTTGTTTTGGTAAGGTGAACAGAACTGCACAAGTCCTTACTGTATCCATCATAGGTAGCATCAGCACAGAGGGGACAAAATCAGTACAAGATGTAAGAGGAAAGGTTACAGCAATGATCCTTAAAACAAATGCATGGATATATGAAAGTGCATAGACTAAACAAAGAGTAGAATACTTGTATCAGTAAAGAGGGAAAGTCCCTCTAACTTGGTTTACAATAACATCTAGTTCTTGGCCTCACTAAGACAGTGCACTCCAATATAGGACACGTGAGCAACAGAAGATATTTTCAGGACTTGGAGATGCTTGTGTTCAACACTGCTGATACGACCTCATATTAATGAGCCAGTTTTCAATAGGATAAGAAAGCTCTTGCATTCATGTGAAAATCTGACCTTCCTAAATACATAGGCATCTCCAACCGGCTCTGTTAGTAGCAATACATGCTACTACACGCAACTGAGACCAAGTTCTCTCATTTTCAGAGAGGTGAGGATTTCCAGAACAACCTGGACTTAAACCACTCAGCACAAGATGAAATAAGGTATGAAGGAAGTATTTGAGCTGGCTTTAACATTTCTGTGAGGAGAAAATTTGCACATTAACTATGTATTTTCAGCCCTATGTTTCATTATATTTTAATTCCTCATACTCGTCATCCAAACTCTGACTACAGTCCCAAGTCTCTAAGACTGTTTTTTCTGGGTTTAAAAATATTTCAAAATCTAGTTTGGGGCAGTAAATAGTCTTGCTATTATGGAAAGTGAAATCAGAACAATCAGATTACTCATTTAGTGAGGTATTACTCAGTGACAGAAAGCGTGGGAGCATCAAGTTCCTAAACTGAAACTCGCTGGGACTGAGATACAAAATTGATGCACTTTCATGTAAGCCATTTGTTTGAAAATATTTTTTTTTTTTTTTTTTAGGCTGAGGAATCTATATTCTGCAAAGTGCTGCACTCTACAGCTCAGCCAACCAAAACACTTAAGGATATGAGTAAGTTTCATCATATCAGTAGTTCCAGCAAAATAAACAGGATGTAAGAGTGGACATACTCAGACCACATATCCTTCTGCTAGTTCCTAATTTCATGAGGAAATCAATGCTTAGGAGAACAGAAGACTGCAGCAGGTGTAAGCGCTGAGGAGTTTCAACAGTACTATAAATTCCTAAGTGTGTTCAAAAGCACCATGCATGAATACACAGCCTTGCAACCCCAAGAAACAGCATAAAATACTTGTGCTTTTGATAAACCCTGAAGGCCACAAACATGCCCCATGTGTGAACTGAGTCACCAGACTTTCAACCCAGCATCATCCAGGGATTAGGTAAAGGTCTCCTCTGTCCCATTGTTCAGGTCATCAGCAGAGACATCCAATAGCATCAAATTCCAGTCACAACCCCTGAGCAATGCTACTGGTAATCAGGGGCTTGCTGAGTTTGCCCTTTGTATCTGACAGTCCAGCAAAGCTCCTATCCACCTTACAGTTCACCTGTCCAAATCACACTTCACCAGTGTTGCTCCTAGAACAGCACTTCTGAGTCTGTGTTTAAAGCCTTGCTAATGTCAAAATGAATGAGATCCATTTCTCTCCTTTCATCCAGTGCTGCTCACCTCATCAGAAAAGACAGCTTGGTCAGACATAATTTGGCTTGATAAATCTTTGTTGACTGTTCTTAATTATTGTCTTGCCCTTCACGTGCCTCGATGTAGCACTGGACACAGCACTTGTGAAAATTCACACTATGATCTTCCTGCAGACTGAGGTCAGACTCACCAGCCTGTAGTTCCTCAAATTGTTCTCCTCAAAGAATAGCATAACTCTCACCTTCTCTCAGTCACCATGACCATCCCCCAGCTGCTACTGCCATTCAAAGGTGATGGACAGGAGCCTTCTACTGACCTCAGCCTGCTCTCACAGCACCCTCCAGCACATTTTAAAGTCCAGCTTTACATTCCTGCTATTGGCATAGCAATCACCAGACTCTTCCACATCCTTATGAAAAGCAAGTTGTGCATGGTGTATTAATTCAATACAACAAAATGTGGATGTGGAATGTGGGTGTTTGGTTTTTGGGAGCGGGGGGGAGGGGAAAGTTGAAGAAGGAAAAAAATCTCTGACAAGTGTGATACAAGTTACACATTGCGTAGCATATAAATAAAATTGTTTACAATATTGATACCTTAAAATTCAAAGACAAAATTATATGATAAATTTGTGTTTATACATATGCTTTACATTTTACTTTTGTCTTTATAGGCAGCAGAATAGTCCATTCTGAGTTTCAGGCTCTATTTTATGAATGGTACGAAGTATTTTAGATAAATTCTGTTTTGGAGACATCTGGTGTGGACCCACAGTCCTATGAACGAGGGGGATAGTTAAAACACACCCTCACCTGCCAGCTGTAAGAGTACCAATCAAGCTGTGAGCTCCAGAAAAAACTAGGAACTTGGGTAGCACCTACACAAAACTAACCTAGTGATGCCACCCTGTGGCTATAAAGTGAAAATTCTACTGAAAAAGCAGGACAAATGGTTAAGTTTTATCTTAAGTCTACTGCACAAGGAGCAGCTGCTGGCAGGTTTTGGAACTTCAGTACAAATTTAAGCATATATGTATATAGGACAGATCAAACAGCAGTAGCTGGTGGTACTACGTGTTTCCTAATGTTGCTGTGCAGGTTATCAAGTGGACATCTGCCCCTACTACTTACAACTGTGTGCGTCAGGGAAAGAAGACAGAAAAACATATATCTTAGAGCAAGTAACAAACGAATAAAAAGGGGATTATGATTAAAATATTACATTTGAGTAAAACAATGTAAGAGAATACAATTTAAAAAATCCTAAAGTTCAAAGTAACTCCTACAATCAAAATGTTTAAGCAATTGTCATGGGTTCAGCAGTAGCAGTCATTTTTCTGCTTCTTGGTAGCTGGTGTAGCGCTGCGTTTTCCATTTTGGGCCTGGGAACAGTGCTGATAACACCAGTGTTTTCAGTTACTGCTTGGTAATGTTTTGGTCTGATCAAGGACTTTCTGAGCCTCATGACCTGCCAGGGAGGAGGGGAAGCTGGGAGGAAGCGGAGACAGAGGACACCTAACCCAAACTAGCTAGAGGTATTCCATACCACAGCACAACATGCCCATGATATAAATAATGGAGGGCAGAGACCTGAAAGGGTAGGGGTGCACTGCTTGGTCGTGCTGGGTATAGGTGGTGAGCTATTGTATTCTTTTACCTTGTATTTCTCTTGTCATTATTATTATTGGGGCAGCAGTAGTGGTTTGTGTTATACCTTAGTTACTAAACTGTTCTTATCTCAACCTGTGGGAGTTGCATTCTTTTCAGTTCTCCTTCCCATCCCTCCGGCAGTGGGGGGAAGAAAGAGGGAGGAGTGTGAGAGTGACTGTGTGAGTTATAGAGGCTTAAACCACGACAGCAATAATAACCTCTTATAGGTTATCATTGCTTAGAGAGAAGCAGTAACATTTATCACTAGGTTTTAAGAGAAATCATAACCATGAGAGCTAAAAACTTGTAAAAGTGTAAGCTATAATCATTTGAATCCAGCTGAGACTTTTCCTACAGGAAAAAAACAAAACAAAAGCCCACAATACACAACACTAGCAAAAACCATTCAAACTTGTATTACAATGGTAGCAGTTCAAAATGTAATCAACTGTAAGAAAAGAGTTATATGCATAAGTGAGATAGCCATTAAAATATAGTGTCTCATCACTTTCCCTTGACTGCAATTCTATTAATGTAAAATAGAAAGTATGATTTAGAATTATTTTTTCCAGTTTTCTATCCACAAGCAGCACTGGCCTTTGAATTACAGAAGTGTTAACATTTTCTGAAGCTTTTTGGCTACTTTTTATTGATTAGCCAATTTGCTTCAATATGAACAACACAACATTCAAAGCTCTTTTATCTTGCCCTGAAAGACTGAGTAATGAAAAACCCTTAAGAGAATGGAAGAAACACCACAAGGCCACTCAGCATCAGGGTACACATGGTCTTTCTCAGCTTCATCTGCTCTTGCGAAAAAGCTTTCCAGAAGAAAGATGCTCTCTTGGAAGAGCTTCCCACCAACCCCCTCATTTCATATTTGCAAAGCTGCAATAGCCAATGTTATGCTACCAAGTTAAGCTATACAATTTTTGTGCAACTGTAGCAGATTTGTTCAGCCCATCTGTAGAGTGCTCCCCTTAGGTGGTTTGAGGCTTTCCCTCCTCTGCTTGGACAACCCCCCATATTTTTACAATAGCTTGGGAGTTAAGCTTAGTCTATCATCTCTGTATATAATGTATCTCTGTAACCATACATTTCTAGTGTTTACTTCCATATTAGGCCTAAAAGAAATTCTTTTATCCTGACCAGAGCAGTGGACTTCCTTTTAGGCATAAAAACATGCTCTTTCAGTCTTATTTCACTAGTAATGAATGACAAACACACCTCAGAAGTTTCTTATCCATCTGTAAAACCACTACTATAGGATATTTTCACACCTCAATATGCTGGCTCCTCAGACCTCAATCCCTCTGAACAGCAGGCAAACTTTGACTTTTAACACTCTGAGCTGAATAGGAAGGGAAAACACATGATAACAACAAAGCACAGCATAAAAAAAAAATTCCTTCTCAATAAAGCAGACAACTCTGGCTCCCGTATGCAGTCCTAGGAGTACCCAATGTACAGCTCTACAACAAGAGGCAAAGACAAGGCCTTGCAAGAAAGTTAACTAGACAAAGAGACCTCTTCCCTTTCAATAGGTTTTTTTCTGTCACTAGTCCTACGTTCCATTGTTTATCTAAGAACTGCAGGACTAGCACAGGAACTGTCTTCAATATTTGAGTCTTTTGGGAGACACAAGCATGTAAGAAACAGTTCTTCACACCTTCTGAAGCCAGAGAAATAAGTGAGCTGGTAACCAGTAAAAAACATTTCTTACAGTA
This sequence comes from Forpus xanthops, assembly GCA_032466535.1. NCBI lineage: Eukaryota > Metazoa > Chordata > Aves > Psittaciformes > Psittacidae > Forpus > Forpus xanthops. The sequence goes on along the minus strand of JASSUY010047252.1, from coordinate 24,839 downwards.
TGATGCACCACCCCTATGCAAGAGTTGACCACTGTTCAATGCTCCTCCTCCACTGCTCTTCACAGCTTCTAACCTTTCTCTTCCAGCCCTCTTGCATCAGGCATCCAATGAACAACCATCTTTCAAGGGGCAGGCTAGAGGATAACAAGTAAGAACTTTAAGCCATGGAATCCATATAATTGAGGACAGCTTTCTATGAAATACAGGAATGACTAAATGAGCCAAACATCTATCAACTACTTTGAAACACAAATCATTTGTAAACAACATGTCTCATCTCCCTGGAAGCCTAGAAGCCAAAGAATATTTTCAGTCTCTCACCCTCAGGAGAGAATGAGAAAAAGCAGACACATACTTAAAGGCTTCAGTTTGAAAAACTGAAATGCTTCACTAAAAAACATTTCTGTTCATTGCTTAAAGCTTCAAATGAATCAAAGCCAAGTTTTAAAATTCTTCTCTAAAATTAACATTTAAATGCAGTAACTCACAGATTCTTCCCATTCATAAAATTCAGCTTTGAGTTTTAAGATGATTACCACAGGAACAATGGTTTTATATGCCCTATGATAGCTGACAGCTGGGAACTGCACCGGAAAGCTGCCATCATCCTGACTTAATCTATTAGCTTTGAAAAGATTGACAATACTGTGGAATTACTGCATACTCTGACTAATACTTTAGGCTCACTTAACTGACTTCGACTTTCTGTTTGCCTGTTTTAAAGGTGGGGATAAGATACATTTTACAGTTACTCAAAATCAAGACTTGAGTAAAAACGAGTAAACTCTCCCATTTCAAATGGCTAGAAAGCATGCAGAACCAGGAAACAAACCAGGATCCATCAGCCAGAATTGGCTAGCACACAAATGGCTGATCCAGTAGTGATGCAACCCCTGTTCCCTCAGGAAATCCTGAAGTGCAGAAATGCTTTTAGACTATTGCTGTATAGTTAGTTATACAAAGTATTAAACTGGGGCTAGAAAGAATGTCAACTTATATCTCTATTGTGACCAATACATTCAAAGCCATCAAATATGCAGAAGTATATGAAGAGTTAACAATATTCAGCAATAGCTATCATCGTACCCTTTGCTAAAGCATTTACCATTCTGTTTTGTTATAGCTGCAGTATTCTGAAATGTAAAAAATACCCACTGTGCTTCCCACAGCATGCCAATTAAAGATGTTGCCACAAGAGAGAAGTCAGTCTCTCAACTTGCATTCCAAGGACCTTTACCATTTCTTCAAACAGAAATGGGTACAGTGGGGGGAAAGAGGTAAAAGGAAAGAAGTTACTCCACACAAAACCTACTCACAATTGAGAGGACTGTGAAGCATACATGTCAGACTTGACTTCGGGAATTCAGGCAAATATTTTTGAAAACAGAGCATTAGCTGCATGTGCCATAAAGAATTTCTATTCCCCCCACCCCCAATCTGTTCTTTTCCTACAGTCTTAAATGGCTGATTTCAGACATTATTTTTCTGAGGTAAAGATGACTGCAGCTGTCTTACACATGGTTGGCTTGCAAGATGAAGAGTCCAGTGCTTTTATTTTTAAAAGCATAGGAAAAATAATAAAAGAAAATTATTTTGAGGGGCTTTCTAGTAGTATTTAATGGTAGTCACTCTTACAGAACAAACAATACTAAGCAAACTTGTCTCTGCAGTGATATGAAAGGAAAATAAGGCATGACCTGATTTATGGAGACGTACACTGAATGCTGACCATCTTTCAGACCACTCCATCAGCTATTTCTGAGTGGGTTTTCAAGACAAGATGAAGTTTATAATGTAGATACTGCACTTATCAAACAAGCTACTTTTCAAGAAAGTCCTTGCATAAAGCGTATGGAAAAATTAGCCTTTAACATCCAATTATTGAGAAAAGATTTTTTTTGCTCCAAGTCTGGTGTACCATTTCTATCAGTTACCATGTAAAGAACAAGCAAAACCATCCAAACTTGCATCAATCCTAAATTGTTTGTGACAGTTGAAAAAAATTCTAACCACAAACCAGCAAATTTTCTATTTGAAAAAGCCTTCAGGCCTGACTGATTTTTGTAGTTAGCACACAAATAAAGTGTTGTACATCCAGAATAGATTTACACCCACCTGCAAGCACACAAGAAGCAACTGATTTCTATTCTGATCCCACAAAAGTGTGCCCTAACATGAGCAACAAATGGAGAGACGCTGGACACAGTCTGAATTCTGTATCACATAAGGTGTATCACCAGGTACGAGCATAGAGGGACCCCTTCCAGATAAGCACATCATATTAAGAAAAAGGAGAAAGTTGCAACAAAATAATCTGAAAAGCCTCAAAATATAAAACTTTATTTAGCTACAATATAAAGAAGTATAGTATAAAGGTATAAAACATAGAAATTTCATAATTAATTCACATGCTAAAAGGATTAATAGGCCAGCGGCAAGGAGGAGACTTCATAAAATGTACAAACATCTCAGCCATAAAGGCCATTTCATCAAACTTCAGACTTGAAATATCGAACAACCACTGCAGAGAACTTGCTCTCCCACATCACCATAACTAGGAAGGAAAAAGAAAAAAAAAAAAAAGAAAAAGTAAAAAGAAACAAAGTCAGTTTGTCTACTGTTTCTGGAACATCAGAATGCCATCCTATTCCATTATCACTGTACCAACAGGACTCCCACACAGCACACTCAGTATTTCTTGATATTACAGAACTTCACCATGATGGCAAAAAATGAAGATTACTTCTTGGGAGTGCATTCATTTATCACTGGCCAGCATACCATATTGCTGGTAGGAAAGCAAGAGTTTTTGATCCTCAAACATTTAAAGGAAAAGGTAAACTTGACTTGCACCAAGATGATCAGGCCGTTTCACAACGACATTTTATTTCCCATGTTTCAGACAGTTTTACTGCTGCAGGAGAAGAGCTCAAGTCCTCTGAGTGGGTGACCTTAAAATAAAAAGGACACGGAACTGTTGGAACAAGTCCAAAAGAGGACCACGAGCATGATCAGGGGACTGGAGCACCTCCTGTATGAAGATAAGCTGAGAAAGTTGGGGCTGTTCAGCCTGGAGAAGAGAAGGCTGTGTGGAGACCTCATAGAAGCCTTCCAGTATTTGAAGGGGGCCTACAGGGACTCCTCATGAGGGACTGTAGTGAGAGGACAAGGGGTAACAAATTCAAACTTAAAACATGGGAAGTTTAGATTGGATCTGAGGAAGAAATTCTTTAAGGGTGGTGAGGCACTGGAATGGGTTGCCCAGGGAAGCTGTGAATGCGCCATCACTGGCAGTGTTCAAGGCCGGGTTGGACAGAGCCTTGGGTAGCACGGTTTAGTGGAAGGTGTCCCTGCCCATGGCAGGGGGGTTGCAACTAGATGATCTTAAGGTCTGTTCCAGCCCTAACTATTCTATGATTCTATGATAAGCCAGATATCTGTTGGGTCTTTATATGCTACAGACAATTTTCAGAGCATATATAATTAGCTTAAAAATTCAAAAGGCACTTACTCAAGAGCAGAGCACAAAGAGCAGATAACTGTGTTACAGCAGCTGCAGAGGCTGCTGCAGTTCTGGCAGACAAAATGGTCACATTGCGTACAGGCTTCCTTGACATCAGCAGTTCTCACACAGGACGCACAGGCTTTGGAAGCTCCCACGGGTGCTTGGAAAAGATACAATTAAGACAAGATGTATTTCATAGCAACGCAGAGAAAGCAACTCGAAGTTCTAAGGACTGTGGAGCGTTGGTGTTTCCACTCAGCGTTACAGCTACAGGTGGCAGCACTCTGCAGAACACACTCGGAGGCACCAGCACAGCCCTCACTGCTTGTAACTTTGTGGGTTCCTTTTCTGCTCGACGGCGAGACTACAGAAAGATTCTCAAGTGGTCATTCTCAAGCAGTCAAGCTTGGTAAAAAAGCAGTGAAACTCAAATTTAACAATTTCTAATAAAGGACCATAAAGAAAAACAATGAAGAGACACCCTCCCCCCCCCACACTCCACGACAGCCCAGCTCAGCCAACAGCGCAGGGCCGGGTGCTTGCCCGCAGTGGGGCCACTCACCCTTCCCTGCAGCTACAGATCGCCTCAGCAGTTTCCCGTCATGGCCGATGAGCAGCTGCCCGCTCCAGCGGCGCCCCACGCTGTCATCTTGGGCCTCTCCCCCCGGCTCCACCGGGAGGGTCACTGCAGCGGGGCTGGCGGGCCAGGCGCCTTCCATGTACGCCTGGGCGCCCCTGAAGAGCAGCCGCCGGGTCCTCTCTGTGGGCGGGAGAGGGAAGTTAGGAGCGGATTCTCCCCATTACCACCGGCCATCAGGCCCGAGAGAAGGCGGTTAGAGGCCTGCGGGCTCAGGCTGGGCCCGGGGACCGACAGCTCCGGCTCCCTCCTTCATTCCCCCCTCCTCACCGAAGACCTCCCGCAGATACTCTTCACCCTGCACGCCGCGGCTCAGCTCGCGCAGCCCCACGCGGGTTTTCAGCTGGAGTGGAGCCGCATCCCCGAAGGGACAGGAACGTTTCGGCATGGCGGGCCCGGCCCCGCACCGCCTCCCACAGACCGCCCCGCTCCGCGCGTCACAGCCCAGCCCGGCCAATGGCGGCGCGGTAGCGGGAGGTGCGAGGGGTGGTGAGCCGCTTCGGGCCTCGTCCCGTCCCCTCGGGCAGCCGAGCGTTGCCGAGTCTGAGGTACTCGAGGGCCGGCGCCGGTCGGATCTATTCCCTCGGAATTTTCTGTTCGCTTTTCTATGCGCCCTGGCCGTGGTGTAGAGAATCAGGACAAAGCAAAACATGGGTTTGAAACTCGGGTTGGTCGATAAACTTTCTCCCCCCATAGATGCTCCTGAGCTCGTCTTCCTTTCTGCAAGTCCTGCGGGTTGTGTTTGTGTTCTGGCTCACCTAGTTCTTCCTAAACCATCGGTGAAAGTTAGAGCTGTCCAGGTGGCATAGAACCAGCAAAAACATGCGCAAGTGAAGAATTTATTCACTTTCAGTAAAGCCAGCGAGCAGGCTGTAGAAGCTCTGCCTGGTCAGGGCTCCTCAGGGGGATCGGGTTCACCACGTGGTGCTCAGTGAGGTTTTGGGGACTGTTACCCACATTCCACTACACCACGGGGCTAAACCCTGAGATTTTCTGCAGTCACTGTATGACAGGGAGTTACTGCAGTTTATTGGAACCATCTCCCCAGTGAACTGGTGGATTCCCTAATGGCAAGCCTCTTAAGACTTGGCTGGACAGGGTGCCGGGACACCTAGTCTAGGTCATGCTTTGCCTAGAAAGGTTAGACCAGATGATCCTTGAGGTCCTTTCCAACCTGGTATTCTATGATTCTGCGATACAATTAAACTGCTGTTTGTAAGTAAGCTTTCTATAGCAGTATAGGTACTGTTTCATAGATTGAAAGCCTCATGTTCAATTCCAAGTCACAGTCAGTCTGGTTACTATGCATATTTTGAAAATACACTCTTTTCCTCTGGGCAAACGACCTTTAAAACTGGTGTTGATGTCCCCAGTACAATGTTTTGCATCATTCGAAGAACATAGTAAGTCACAACGTTTGTATTTCTTCCAGAAAGGTTTCTGAATTCAAACCACCTGAACTCAAACCTTTACCTGTATGCCTGCAAATACAGGAGTGATTTTTCCATCAAGGAACACCAAAACCATGTATCTTCAGCACTAGCTTCTGAACTGTTACTAGTTTGCAGGTAAAATCACACTGATTTCATACAGGTTAATGTTGTTTTATATATATTCTGGTTTTTTTCTGTAGCACCTCTCAGCCTAGCCTCGTGGTCTGTAGAGTGGAGTGGAAGCTAATGCACAGTAATTGACAAACAGACCCTTCTGACCTCAAAGTCTTACTTCTTCTACACTTTATTTAGCTGTGAAGATTTCTACTTTTCTTTTTCTGCATGTTCTTGCAAATGCATGCTTAAAGATGTTCAGCAGACAACTTCCCACTGAACATTGAAAACTCACAGTCTTTTCCTCCTCTCTAAGGAAATGTCTTTGTGAATATTCATTAGATATAAACTCTGCTGTCCCTGAAGCTCTCTGGGGAATATGCATGAATCTGAAGGGAATCTCAGTCAGCACAGAGGGCAGCAGATTGCACGTTTCATTAACAATGTGTAAGATAAGTGTGGATGGGACTCGCCTGTCTGAGAGCTGGATGAAACACAAAGAAAAAAGTTGAAAGTGCTATTCTGCTTGTGAAGAAGGAGTGTTCTAAAATGCTCATCTCCAAATATGAAGTAGATTTGCAAATGAGAAGCACATGCTGTAGCAGTGCTGCTGGTGTTGTCACCAAAGTGTAAAATCAAGGTTAATTCCCTGAGGGATGACTACATTTACATGTGCCACCACCACCCCACTGCAGGGCAGGTGCAGAAATCTGTTGTAGCTGACTCAACCTCAGGTGGTGACATCTCTCAATCTTAACAACATCTGTTACTGATCAGCTATTTCCTATTTGTAAGATATAAGGCAAAATAATTCTGTCTAGTCTGTAGCAACGTACCTCAGCAGCTTAACAGGGGGATATGGCTCATCTGCCAGTCTGTTGACTCCTTACCCAATAGAATGATTCTGAGTATTTTATTGCTTTCATAGCAGTAAGCCCTGAGGATGATCCACTGGTGATTTGGAAGTAGAAGAAAGGCTGAGGATGATCCACTGGTGATTTGGAAGTAGAAGAAAGGCTGAGATCTGATTTAGCAAAGCTTGCTGGCATGGAGCATTCACGAAAATTAATGCTGATGATTTCCCAGGTTATTTAATGAGACTGCATGTTACATTGCACAGCTTCTGAATGGGAAAAAGGACCACAAAAAACCCAAACCAGTAATGGTAATTGTGAAATACAATGATTTTGGTTTATCCTTGTGTCATGGGTTCAGCAGCAGCAGTCATTTTTCTCCATAGTCGCTGGTGCAATGCTATGTTTCCGACTTTTGTCCTGGGAACAGCACTGATAACACCAGTGTTTATAGTTATGGTTTAGAATGTTTTGGTCTGACCAAGGACTTTCTGAGTCTCATGCTCTGCCAGGGAGGAGGGGAAGCTGGGAGGAAGCGGAGTCAGGACACCTGACCCAAACTGGTCAAAGAGGTATTCCATACCACAGTACGTCATGCCCAGGATGGAAAAACTGGGGGCAGGAACCCGGAAAAGTTCAATTCACAGGTCGGTCGTCGGGTGGTGAGCAGTTGTGTTCTCTTTCCTTGTATTTCTCTTGTATTATTATTGGTGATAGCAGTAGTGGTTTGTGTTACACCTTAGTTACTAAACTGTTTCTTATCTCAACCTATGGGAGTTGCATTTTTTTTATTTTCCTCCCCATCCCCCCAGGAGCTAGGGGAAGAAGGAGGGGGGAGTGAGTGAGTGAACTGCTTGAGAGGCTTAAACCACTACACCTTTAAAAATGTGTTTGTGAAAAAAAGCAGAGAAAAAAAAAATTACAGTCTTTCTCTTGCCACTTTGCTTCTCTTGTGCCTGTGTAAATGTTACAAATTGCCTGGTTGGCAGCTTCGTCAGTCACAGGAAAAAGGAAAATTAAATTTCCTTTTTTTCATTAGTTTCTACTTCCAGTAAGCAAGTTTAAAGAGCAAAATGTACTGTGCTCTCTGTCTTTCTTAATCTATCAGTGCCTCAAGAAAGTCAGGGTAGACACAGAAGGACTCTGGCCACAGTTCAGCTTCATCACTTCTAGCAGTTTAGAGCTCAGATATTCTCTGAGCCAGGATTTCCATCTGGATCTTAATGTTTAATAGTTGCCAGGACACTTGTTCTTCACAAATTTGTCTAGTCCCCTTCTCAAACCTGGTAATGTTTCATTTCTTTAACTAGCAAGGTCTGTAACTCTGTAATGTTACTATTAAAAAAATGCTTCATCAGGTTTTCTTTCAGTTTGACACCTGTTAATTTCCTTGGAGGCCTCCTATGTCTAGTTTTATAAGAAGTAACAAACAGCGATTCCCTGTTGGTTCTCTGCATAACATCCATGACTATAAAGATGCCTCCTGTATCATTCTCCCTCATATTTTATTCAAGCCAAAACATTTTGTTATGTTGAAGCACTCCTTTGCACTGTGTCCCACCTCTCATCCCCTGTGCTACATCCCAGTGCATGTCACAGGAATCCTCAAACATGGTCTGGTGCTCTGAAGAGTGACTGTGGTGCATGGAAATGGAGGGAGGGTGCCCTGAGAGCTCTGGGCAGCAGGAGACTGGATGTCTGAGAACACCCTGACACCAAGGCTGCAGGGTACAGATAGCCTCACGCCTTTTCCGTACCTCCCTTGGTCTCTTAACATCCTTCCTGAAGCTAGGTGGCCAGTGCACTGGCTGTGGGCATGCTGTGCAGGTGGACCACACAAATCCAAAGGTGTTTTCTTCTTGGTCCCTCCCCTAGTAATTCCTAACATTTTATTTGTCATTTTGATTACTACTGAGGTACCGAACTGGTGCTTTCAGGGGACTTTTCATACATGCTTCACAGCATCACTCCCCTGAGTGCTGATCACTTAGTTCAGAACTCATCACTCTATGTATATAACTGGGGTTATTTTCCCCCCATGTGTACCGTGTACTTACACTGCCAATTTATTGCCTACTTGGTATCGTAAGAGCCTTGAAAACACACAGCTGTAGCTCATCCCAGTTGGCTTTCAGATTTGACTTCTAACAATAATGCAGCAAACACTGATACCTCACTGCTCATCTCCCTTTCTCAGAGTACTTTAATATACTGAGTTGCCAGCAGCTTCCTCAGGTTTACCAATCCTCAGGAGTACACCAATCCCTTTATAAGAACTGACATCACTTTCCTTTTGCACTGAGACCAATTTAATTCATTCATTCAGACCTGAACTACAATAGAATTTGCCTACAAAATGTAGAGATTTACATTTTAAATACTCCAGTAAGTGATTACAGATGTTAAGATTTTTGTTTCTGAACCATCTGTAAGACAATTACAATAAATGTTTGCCTGTCAGCCAATGCTTCCAACAACGCCAAAATATAATTAGAAGTAAACAAGCAGACTGGAGTAAAAATCACAGACAGTATAAATCACAGGCATGGCAAATCAAGACTGGATGCTTTCTTAAAAGGAAAAGAACTTGCAAGCTTGTAAAAGAGCAAATTGAGGAAAATTATGCCTTCTGTTTTAGACAGGGTCAGACAAAATATCCACAATGGCTGATTTGTGAATCTAAATATTCATCAGTCTTACTTCTTCCTCTCTATGCCTGGTTCTGCAAGCAACCTTTCTCTGTTTACGATAACAAGACAAATTGTTCCATTTTAGGGACAGGTGGCAGATTAATAGCAAACCAGGAGATTATACTAAGTTTTAAGTAGCTCCAAATGCCAACAGTAGGTTCTCATAAGCATCAGAAGGGCCTTAAAAATCATTTACCTTTCTCTCCAGCTTCACTTATACCAAAGCTCTCCCCTCCATATGTTTGTAGTAAAAATTCCCCCTATATTCTATTTTTTTCATTATTAGGTCATTTAGAAAGAAATCAAAACACCATGTCTAGTTATGGGACTGTTTCTCGCACCACTTCAAGAAACATATTTCCTTAATGATTCCACTCAATTTGTATTGATATAAAAAGAGTGGATTTTCGCCAACTCACTGGTTATTTTCTACAATTTTAGTGCTAAAACAGTGAAAAGAATATTCTAGAAATTATTTTAAGCAGAACATATATTTGCTGATGAACTGGGCTGTGGAGCAGCATGCAGGCTGTGCTAAGTCAGCCAGAGTATCAGAACACACACACACGCTCTGTCATGATTAGTGTAAAGCAGAGCACCCCATGATCTCAGTCCCACTGTACACTTTTTTCTATACTTTGCAATATAGATTCCAAGGTTAAAAAAAAAAAAAACAGCTTCTTGAATAAACCTGCTTTGCCTAGAATGGCTCAGGGCTGTTTCCTTTCTTCTGAACCTTTTTCTTTTCCTATAATGCTGTAGCTTGTCAGCCTTAAGAGACAGCATGTTTACAACTCAGACCAAAAGACTGCACCCAGTTTCAGATGTTATCTGTTCACAACTGCATGTCATTTTACTCTGACTTATTGGCAACAGAGTTTGTGCCCTCGTCTTGATGAGTTGGTTCATGCATCAAAAATATTAGATAAGCCAGTGTTGTGTGGGTTTAAGGGCTGGTTTTTGAAGTATGCTGCTGCTAAGCCAAGGTTCTGCCATCTTGGCATGGCAACCCAGTGCTCACTCTTAAATTAGCATGGTGTGATTGGATTTCATAGCATGTTTCTACTCTGTAAGCTATGATATAGACCAGCTCTGTTCACTGGATCAAAACACTCGACAGTCCCGCTCACACTAGAGGGCACTCTTAAGACTATAAATTGATTTTTGCTGTTGCAAAGATTTTACTGTTTTGACAGCAGTGTGCAGGGTTTACCAACATGCGACTTTCTCTAGGCTTGCTTTCATGATTATTTTTCCTGGCCTTTCCAGTTGTTTGCCTTAATTTCTCCTGCACACAGGTTTCTCTTATTTTGCCTCTTTCCAGCTTATTTTAATCTATCACACACACACACACACACAACACCCCCCCAAGGAAACAGCTGACAGTGTTAATTGCCATTCCTGACCTGATGTGGTATCTCAGTGTTCTGGTTTCTTTCTCTGCAAGTGACAATGTTTTCCATTTAATAGTAGGTAGTTGTCCTAAGAAGTCTTCAAATCTGTGTCCAAATGGTATTCCATTATTCAATGCAGATTTACCAGGGTAAGGCTGTAGGTACCTCTGCCCTTTCGCTAGCCCCACACAGTGCAAAACATCCTTTCCCTCACATGGCATGGAAGGGGCTGGGCAAAACCTCCCTCACTTCACACTGCAGCTGCCTCTGGCCCTGGTCTTGTTATTTTGCTGTTGAAATGAATCCTTGCTTCTAGACATCTTGCATGTTATGCCTCACATGCTTACCTTAATCCATCCCCTAAAGCATCTGTTTGGCTGGAATTAACTCAGGGCACATCCATTCGGCTAAAGGGGACAGTATCAGCACACTCTGGCAGAGGACCTGGCTCTCTGCACTCACCATGTCTAACAAACGATTCCCCAGCAGCAGCCCACAAAGTATGTTTATTTTAAGTATGTGTGGCTGTATTGTCAGTCCTGGATAAGGAAGGTACCTGTCCAGAAAACAGAAATTGCACAGAGTCAGAGCATGTTTCTGAACATTGCCAAGAGAACATGCCACAGCTACAGGGACCATCACGAGGGCTAATGTGGAAATTTTCTTAGAGCAGCCTTTTTGGTTGAAATCTATTTACAGTGGGAAGTCTTAAAGGCACTCATTCCCTTTGCTGAGTAGCTCACGTGAGTAGTGTGATATAAGTTATAAAAGTGATGTTCAGTCCAAAGCCTAACTTCCAGGATGCCAATTAATAGAGTGAGACTTTTTTATGCTGCAGGCATGTATCCCCTGGATGGAAATCATCATTTTCTATAGGGCTCAGACTTCCATCAGCACCAGCTTTGGTATTTTAATTTTGTAATCTGCTGCAAATCAATCTCTAATATACAAAATGTCTTATCCCACTTGTAATGCCTTAACTAGCTAACATCTTTTATTTCTTTCACATAAAGTCTCTTTCATGCATATTAAAATGCATTATAACTTATTCTATATATTTATGCTCCATATGTTCTTGCCATGTTTGGTATTGCCTCTAATTCTAATACTGATTCTTCAGCACTACCTAAACTCTAGGAAGGGCTATCTATATATATAAATATATCACCACTGAAACTGGTGGAAATATAAAACTGTGACATTGGCATTGTGTAACTGACTCAATAATGGAGGACAATAGCCTGACATTCCTCCTAGCTCTTCAAAATTCACAGCCCTCAGGTGTTAGGCCCAGACACTGCTTGTTCTTTTGACCAAGTTCAGCACCCAGCACATGAGCTTGCTGCTGTTTCATTAAAACATCAGTTTTTCCGGCAAAGAGGGAGATGCTTCTTTGCCCAGCCCTCTATTTTTTTCAGTACCCAGTATAAGCAAGTAGAGATCACTTAAGATATATTGTTATTTTTTCTGCAGAATGTATACACTTGCAACCAGTAGACCAAATCCTCAGAAAACAGGTTTGATGTCTTAAGTTACCTTTTCAAATAATCTTCTTTATAAGCCATAGATAGCAACAATGTTGTTTTAGGATGGCAAGGCAAACCTTTTGTCAACTTATTCGGTAAATGTCTTCAAACTATGTTATCTCACAAAGGCATGATTACAGCATCATTGGTATAGATACAAACTCTATTCCTGAATTCTGATAGGATCGTCTTATGCAATTGCAGGGCAAGAATTGGTGCTTCTAATAACCTTTCAAGTTGAGAGTGATATGGTACTATCTGAGAACTGAAAATGTAATACTTTTAAAGGAGGCAGTGAAAAAATTATGCTGACAAGCAGAGGGTTCATAGCCTCAGCAGTTCACAAGACTTCCACAATGTTTTCAAGGAAAGGCTCACTAAAAATATGGAGGTAAATGCAAAATTGTGTAAAATGCAAAATGGACTTAAAACCAGATTACCCCTGAGTAGCTTGGATATCTGATTTTATGGACAAAGGAAATGCAGTGGTTATAATTTATTTAGACTTCATTAAGCATTTCATATAGAAACATACAGGAAATAATTACTTATTAGTTAGGGATTAGTATAAATTAAACAAATAATTGGATAAGGGGAGAGGGTATGGCTGATGCTTGTGCAAGCAGTGCAGCACTACAGGAAGAAATATACAAAGCAGTTGGTGATCAGGACCCAATATCCACACCATTGATGGAAGGTTGTTTCTGACCAGTTCTTGTCTGGTCCCATGGACTCAACTCTTATTAGCACCTGGAACATAACAAGGCACTGCTGGAGAACATCTCTTGCTCAGTTTCATCCAAAAGGAACCCAGGTTCCACGAGGTGCACTACTTCATAGCACGAACAAAGCTGACAAGTCCATTGCAGAGCAGGATGAAGCCACCACAAGGGCATAGCCTCAATGACTAAACAACTGTAGCAGAAGAAAATTGGAGTATGAAATTCAATGAATTGCATCACCTGTTTTTGATGCTATAGTATACTAAGCAGTAAGCCTGTAACTGTAATACTGACATACATGTGACTGTGCACTGGAGAGTAGCTAGTTTTATCTGTAGCAAGGAAGATTCTTGAAACAAGAATGTTGCATCATCTTCCCAGTACTACTCTTCTTCTTCACTCATTTACTAAGGACACAATCACAATGGATGCTAGTGGTCATTTAACATGAATCAGTGGTACTACTTACCAATATGAGTAGTGGAAAATACCTTCCATTATACCATATCCTTCTCGTATATGCCACCTGCTTTATTCAATATGTAAATGCGTCACTGGCTTATATTCGCCCTGGCATCTGCTATAAACCCTTTTGAGCAGAGCTACTCCTAAGACAGGTGCTTCTCAGTCTGCACTGAAGACATGGGGTACCCTGTGCTTTTTCCTGAGCTTCATGAGCTTTCCACTGCCAGGCCCTCAAGCTTATCAGCATATTTGCCATTTCTTGTCAGCCACTCTGGAATTCAGAACTCAAAGGACAGGTTTCAATTCATGGCAAAGCATGGCACTATTTTAGGAATCTCAATGGAAAGATAACTTTAAATACAATTTGTTTGTAACAGGGATTTTCCTCATCAGAAATAAAGAATATCATGAAACAGTTTTTCATGACAGTGACTGGTAATACACTGTATTTCCAAGTTTATAATTTTGTCAGACTTGCCAAAGTTTGACACCAGGAGCCCTTAGATAGGATCATATCCATTTACAGGCCAGTTGGCCTTCCACAAACCTCAGTGGCAAACACCATTTCTACACATTTGAAGTTAGGCCCAGTTACGATTAGAAGTCTTGTCTCATATAGGGAGAATGAAGGTAGATACCACCACTGTAAGGGCACATATAGCTGATGTATTCTGCAGTCCTTAAGAAAACATGATTCCAGTGCTCCTGCCCAGGGTATTTTAAGGATTTCAGCAGCCACCTCAACTGTATGAAGTGCTCCGCCATTTATTAAGCACTATAAAGTGTCTCCTGAAACCTAACACTATTGTCTGAGGCACTGTTTACAGGCCTGTAATGTAAACTCTGGTGCATGCACTCCACTTCTAATAGAGGATGCATGTCAAAGGAAGGGAGCATTAGCTCAAGACTGCAAAAACATTCAAATAGAAGAGTGTTATTCTTTTTCATGATAAAGACATTTCCTCACCACAGACATCTCTACAGAGAGTGCTAAAACTGGTACTGTTTCCAGCTACTAAAAAATGCAGCTGCTGGCCAAGATCTCCTATGTTAAAGGAAGCTAGAAATTATATATAAGACCTTTTTCCCTGTTTGGGGGGTTCTGGTATCGGTTTATGGTTTGTTTTTTGGGGTTTTTCTTTTGCTTCTTCTTGCAGTCACATAGGGCTGATGGGTAAGTATTTAATGCAGTCTCTACTCCAGAAATGAACAGGTATTAATAACACATGAAGGCATTTTAGAGCAACTGATTTCCTGTAAGAATACAAGAGATCAAAATGCAAAATCTTGAAATCCTTATTTACACTTTAATGGCTCACTCTATGGCTGACATCTGCATGAATAAATTTTTATTTTAAATCACAGAATCATAGAATAGTTAGGGTTGGAAAGGACCTTAAGATCATCTAGTTCCAACACCCCTCCTGAGTAGTATGTAAGGGCTCAGCCAGACCGATCCAAGAGTAAAAGGCACTCCTTATCAAAGCTTGTTTGTGATGGACCTGTGATTTGGGAAGGAAAGGACCACCTCCTACCTCCCTGAAGCAGGCTGTATAGCACCACGTCTCCCACACCATGTATCTTGTGTAGCACTGTGGCAGACAAGCAAGCTTCATGCCTCAGGCACCCTTTTTTTCACAGGGAACACAGATCTAATAAGGAGACAAAATCACCACTAACAAACTCACCTGAATTCATAGCCAACAAATCACTCCCCTGATAGTGTCTATACAGCTAACAGGACTTTTGTAAAGGTAAGATAGCTGGACTGATACAAAGGAAAATAAGAAATATTAGTTAATTAGCAAAACAGTTTTCCTACAGTTCTCAGACAATGCCCTGATTTGTGTATTAACTTGCCATCATTTACTGGATGGCATGTTCCAGGCTCCTTCTAAAATGGATCAGAAAACCAGTGATTTCTATAGTGGCTTCTGGAACCCAGACAGTATTTGTCCAAAGTCCACTCATGTTTTGGAGGTGACAATTACTTATCCGAGCCAGTATCTACCTTTTCTTTCTAGCCCAGTGCTAGTGGATAGAGTTATATGGAATTCACATCCTTTGTTCTGAGCCAGCTGGTGTGGCAAGAACATTTTTGCATCAATTAGAAAATGTGGGGTTTTTTTAATCAGAAAACCACTGTTCACTCAGCTGAGCTAATGACAGATGACTAACCATGAATCCCCAGTGGTAGAGGTGCATCCCTGCTCAGTTTGTAAATGGGAAAGTGTGACAAAGTTTATAGAACATGTTAAAAAAATGCCAAACACTGAGAATCTGTAGATAGAAAGAAAATAGCCATTCACTCAGTGATGCTGCTAGGTATTTTTTAAAAAACATGAAATACCGAATCAGCTTTTTGTATTAAAAACAAACAAAAAAAGAAAAATAGAGAGCAAGCAGTTACTTTAAATTGGGTTTAATATCTCAGGACAAAATAAACAGGTGTGGATCCAAAATTCCTCTGAAAAAATCTGCATAAGGTGTAATTACAGTTTGCACATTACTATGGAAATGCTTAGTTTTCTTTCCTTTTATAAAGTGCATTACGCCAGAACTGTAAGATCATATACAGCAAATTAAAAATTACAAAAGCTTCAAAATCCTATAGTGCACATATTAGGAAGCATACACTTTACTATGAAGGCCATATTGCCAGGATAAAGTGTGAGAAAATATGTCAAATACATTAATGAGCACAAGTGAATCAGTAAATGCTACTTTTAAAAAACTATAATCTTTACCACAAATTATGCCACTTTGGTAGAAGTTTACCCTTATTCTTCCATCCTGATATCTAACAGGATGATGCATCAACCAGTTTTAGTTATTATTATTGCATCTGGCTGGGGAGAAAGAAGAAATAAAATTTATCACAGTGATTGTTATTAAAATGAAATTCCAAACAATACAAAATAATACACATGGGAAATGGCAAAAATGAAAGCAAATTTACATAAGAATGTTCTTATTAAGCACTGTGTCACTCAGTAGATTAATGAGGTTTTTGATAAAAGCCTAAACTTACCCCCATTTAACTCAATGACAACACATAGGAAATTCAATAGGAATAGAGCTTTCATTAAAAAAATATCTGTGCTATGAAATAAAATGAAATGGATGATATCATTTTTACAATAACAGAGTAAGTCACAGAATAATTGCCCATTACATCATGCCCACTGACAATGTTACTGGGTTTCTGATGAATCATTCACTGACTGCAAGGACAGGCAACGTGGACCTAATGGAGGCTTAATGGAAAAATTACTTAATAGAAAATAAAAAGATTAGATGAAAAAGAGCAAGTAATTCTGTGAAAATTAAGCTATAAACCCTAATATTTTCAATATGCGAAGTAATTTAGAGTTGTTCATTTATTCCACTTACTCAGCACACTGAGTGGCTTGTTAATCATTGAGGACTTTGCTTATAAATCAACCAGAGCTTAAATATAGTGGCTGCCTCCTAGCACAAATGCACAGATGAAGATGGGGCCAAGAAAAGGAACATGTCTAGATCATCCTGTAAACAAGTGTCACAAGGTTAAGCCATGTGAAAACAAAACTTAATTACTGTACCTCCAAGCATCTTTATGCTTAAATAACCTCATATAAATGAGGCACATTTCACAGTGCTTGTAGTAATTAGCACTTACCAGGCACCTTTCAGAAGTGCTTTGCAAACATTAAGAAAGGTCAGAAATCTCACTGCTCTTGCATTTGAACACCCATAGATTCAAACCAGACAGCTTCCTCCATGTCAGCAAGGACTGCAGGGCTTGACCCGCAGGCCTCCAAAAAACACTGCAGAAGAGGTGAGGGGGTATTCCTAATAGCCATTTTACAGATTGAAAAAACAGTAACAGAGAGATTAAACAACTTGTCAAAGATCAACAACAATGGAGTTGTAGCTGAATTTAGATTCATGGCTTTGGGCTGGGGTCTTTTTGTGTCTTTTTTTTAAGAGATAAAGGATATTTCCTTGTGGCATAAAGCCACAGCCTGTGCTGAACTGGGGTACAGAGACTGCTCTGCAGCTGGAGGGTGTAAGAATTCTGCATTACAAGCAGCAATGCATCCATAAACAGTTAAATTTAGTGCTTTTACCGTTACTTTTGTAATTAGTCCTTGGCACAAATGGGTTTGAATATTAACCATTATTTAATACTGAGTGAGAAAAGACAAAGGGGATGAGTATGACAGAAGATATTCCAGGTAGGCTTTTCTTTTTCCACCATCTGGGATGCAAAGAAAAAGGGTATTTTCACATACTACATAATGGCATTACTGGGGTTGTGGTGCCATTTCCACAGCCCCTGGGAATGATACAAAAATATTGTTCTAGCTCTCTGAGATATATATATATATATATAGGAAAGGAACATTTACTGTGAAAAGTCTGCAGTTAAGGAATAACTATTTCTTGTGTATTCTTTTTCCTTTACAAGAGACAGGCCGCTTTTGAGAGCTCTTGGTGTATGACTACTATAAATTAGCAAGATCCACAAAGAAATCCAAATGTATTCTTGACAGGTTGGGCAGAGAAGAGATTCAGAGCAGCCCTGCAGAGAAGGACTTGTGGATGTTGGTCGATGATAAAATGAACATGAGCTGGCTCCAGTGTGTGTTTACAGCCCAGAAAGCCAACCATATCCTGGTCTGCATCAAAAGGAACGTGACCAGCAGGTCAAAGTAGGTGATCCTGCCCCTCTACTCTGCTCTCATGAGACCTCACTTGGAGTATTATGTGCAGTTCTGGTGCCATCAACATAAAAAGAACATGGAACTGTTGGAACAAGTCCAGAGGGCCACGAGGATAATCAGGGGACTGGAGAACCTCCCCTACGAAGATAGGATGGGAGTTGGGGCTGTTCAGCCTGGAGAAGAGAAGGCTGCATAGAGACCTCATAGCAGACTTCCAGTATCTGAAGGGGGCCTATAGCGATGCTGGGGAGGGACTCTTCATGAGGGACTGTAGTGAAATGACAAGGGGTAACAGGTTCAAACTTAAACAGGGGAAGTTTAGATTGGACCTGAGGAGGAAGTTCTTTACTTTGAGGGTGGTGAGGCACTGGAATGGGTTGCCCAGAGAAGTTGTGAATGCTCCATTGCTGGCAGTGTTCAAGGCCGGATTGGACATAGCCTTGGGTGACATGGTTTAGTGGGAGGTGTCCCTGCCCAGAGCAGGGGGGTTGGAACTAGATGATCTTGAGGTCCTTTCCAACCCTAACTATTCTATGATTCTATGATCCTATGATTCTATGCTGTGAACAAACAGGCAGCAGAGAAGATGGAGGAGGAAAAAATGCTTGAAGGACATGACTGACATTCATTGTGATTTTCCTCTTCACAGGACATACTTTGGATCCTTGTTATCGTGAAAAGCCAGTCTAAAGCCAGTAGAGTGTCTACCCAAGCACAGAAAGAGACTTAAATTCCCATGAAGAAAGTTCAGATCCCTCATCAATTCCCCCAGGTTTATAAACATTTGCTAAATTTTTATGAATCCTTTATTTGTTTGAAAAAAGAAAATAGATCAAACAAGTCAACCCTAAATGTGCATCCCCTAGAGATAATATGTTAGCAAATAACAGAAGTGATAGACAAATAATTCCATTCCAAATTTCTGCGTGGTTTTCCTTGGGGATACTGTGTATATAATGAATAATGAGAAAGAGGTATTTTTATACCCAAATCAGAAAAAATTGTTTCTGCATTATAAATGCTCTCAGTATATTATTTTTTTTTCTTTAGTTCAGCACTGTGAATCATCATGTGTTGGACATATTTTCATTTTTCACATATAGCTCACTGTATAAATATGGCTTTTCTTTTTCATTGCTACCTTTCTCTCTCTCTCACTTTCTTTTCTATTTTCTTTCTTCCACTAGACTATATAATATTCCAGGTGTGGAAAAAAATGAACCAGTATAGCTCATTAAACTTCAGAGCCTCAGTAGTCCTAAAACATCTTAAGATATGTCTCTCAATTTTTATACATAATAAAACTGCCAAAAAATTAACAGAGTGCCTGGAAACCAGAGCTGTCCTCTACAGGACTTAGCTTAGCTTGCTACACTATATATGTAGCCCATTTATTTAACTGCTAGACTATTTAAGGAGGAATTTATTGGTGTTTTGAAGTTGCTTCAAAAAGGCAAACCAAGGGGAAACTGTTGTAATTACTAATCAACAGTATGGTCATAGTACAAATCTGAGATAAACTATGATTAGCTGTGAGCTCTTCTTTAAGGGGAATATATGATACACTGTAACTTGGAAGATTCATTTATGCAGCTTGGGTACTATGTCCTGATACTGGTCATACACATAATGTAGAAGTATTTATAATGAAGGCGAATGTTGAAAAGTGTATTTCCATGCTTGCTAGTAGAAGGTTGGAGGGAAAAGTAAGTTTATAAAGCTGAACTGAAGCTAAGTTGAAGTATTCTCTTAGATGTCAACAGAAAAATTGAATTTTTCTTCTATGGAAAGCTGAACATTTAGAAATTTCAAAACTGTTTCTATTTTAAAATTTATAACTTAACCCAAATTTATGAAAGTTGTAATTCTGAAAAGGAAAAAAACATTTTACAACTATTTAAATCACTAAAATATTTCAAACACATACAATAGTGGGTTTGCATTGTGTTTGTAGATGTATAGAGAATTTGCAATGAATGTTCTGAATATTTGTGTAAAACTGTTAACATAACTTCAAAATTATAAAACTGAAATAGCATTTATCAGCCCTAAAGTTATATCCTAGACCTGAAACTACCTGGTTTTATGTTTCTCTTAGGAGGAAATTAATGGTTTTGAAATGTTTCGGTTTTTGTCAAGAGTGCATTTAAAGCAGTGGTAAAAACTCTTCTGGCCTTTCAGTGCGGCCTTAAAAATTTTATATTTCTCTGTTGAAAGGAGAAAGTGTAAAAAACCTAAAGAACACATGTCGGAGCAAGAACTGAAGTTTGGCAAGAGAAGTGTTGAACTTCACACAATACCTCCCAGGAATCGGCTGGGAGCCCACTAAAGTCAATGGGGATTTTTGACTGGCTTCAATATGTATTGGATCAAGCCCAAAAGGGCTCTATCCAGCAAAGCACTGAGATGGATTTTACTTCAGGCATGAGCTTAATGAGACTTTGGCAGGTATTTAAAAGTCATGCACACTTGCATTTTTTTGAAAGCGTACTTGAATTTCTTGAATTCATTAAGATCTCCACCATGTGAATTGATGCAATGTGATAAGAAAAAACCTTGAAGCAGTGGTCTTTAGCTGTCTAAATACACAAAGAAGTGAAAGTCTGAGGGGAGGTCCTGGGCTACATTTCTCAAAGGAGCCACAAAAAAGGCAGCTATTTCAGAATAGGAAGTGAGAAAAACCAGACATTATAACCAGGGGATTTTCCAAGTTTTAAATATGAGCCCAAATTTACATTATGGTAGGACTGAAGGTTCAAAGCAAAGGTCATGTAAATTGGCATATCAATCACTCAGATTAAAGGATTGGGTAATAGCACTCCTGCCCCATAAAGGAAAAGAAACATGAAACAGCATTAAATAGAAATTTTTGTTTCTGGATTCTAGTCACTCCTGTGCCAGTGTCCTCTTTGCCTGCAGTAAGAGGTGTTTGTGAGAGATAGATTATGGGCTTTTGTTTTAGAAATAGGAGTAGAAGAACTGCTTAAATACCAATAGAAATTAAAATGCAGCCCTACAGATTTCACCATCTAGGAGCCACTGAAATAACACTGAAATTTTCAAGGAGAATATTTCCTTTTTTACATTAAAGAAAATATATTCAGGGGGAGGAGAGTGTTGGGGGAAGAGGAAAGTATATATGAAGTTGGTAATAAATCAGAGTGGGTTAGAATCTAAATCCCAAATTTAAGAATTCAAAACTTACTCAAACCTTTCAGTCTACAGACTGAAATCTGAGGCCTGAAGACACAGCATTTGAGTAAGTTTGCATTTCCATTTACCATTCATAATCCGAATGCAAAGGACATTTTTCATTAGCTTTTAGCTAGATTCATCCTTTCATGTCTATCAGTAAATTGAGACCCTAAGTTGATATATTGTAATTCTGTTGTTGTTTTAGCCATTCTGCAGTGATTCAGTTATGTGGACCTGACTTACCCTTCACAGATATACTTGCCACACAGTGAAAACTTAAGCAGAAATATGTGCCAGGTTCTCTTAACACCATATTAGAGAGTCCTGCAAGTGTGGTCATCGCATTATCGTGCTGCTTATCTAGCAACAAAAACATTTTTGCCATTTTATCACAGCACTGAAAATGAATCATTGGCCACCGTTGGGGGGATGCTTCCATCAGATGCACTGTCATTTTCTGGAATGGCAATCCACCACTGTGAAACCTGAGAAATAATAAACCCTTAATAGGGGTAACCAGAAGGCCCAGCCCTTGCAGGCCTGTGTTCTGAGGTCCAGTGACTCATGTCAGAGCAATCCAGGCTGGTCATGAGACAAAGCTTTTGAAGCCACACATCAGCTTTCCAGTACTGACTGCAGCTCCCAAGTCTGGCTTGTGCTCATTGTGTTATTCATGAGATTTATTAGTGCATTGTTCAGAGTGTTAAATTACAGCCTTTAGCGATCGTGTTCATACAGATCTCCAAGTGGCAGGCAGTAGAAGTCTTAGGAGCAGAAATGTGGATATACAGTCTCTCTTTCTGTTGGATAATGATCACTTAACTCTATTTTAAGATTAAAACTTTCTATGAAGTTAGCTAGTTTCTCCCTTCCATTTGCCATTTCACAGGCCTGAATTGCATTTCTGGCAAGTATCTTTTACCCTCAGAAAACAACCTGCCAGACCTCTGTGGGGATGGAGACATTCTTCCAGTTTGGGCTTGTGCATTGCTTTCTTTTACCTCAAACCATTTCCTAAACTTGAAACTTTTGTTGAAAGGTTTAGCTCTAAAGCATGAGCTGAGCTATTTACCTCAGGGATTCGAAATCAGGAATTTTAATCACATTGATTATATTAGATTTCATTTAAGAAGAACACTGGATCTAATTTCTTACTCCTGAATTTAACCATGGTAGCTTAACATGCCAAATTAGCTTCATCTGTCCACACTTTCTTTCTGATCTATCTTCTGTCCACTTCTGTTTTGGTACAAAGGGAAGCATGACTGATTGTCTGTTAGATGATGACTTTAGCACTCCTGATCACAGACCTTTGTATTTAAATTCTTGAGGAAGTTATGTGTACAGTATGAGGCTGGGGAAGCTCAAGCACAGATGTGTAATTCCCTTGCTGTTCCTTTCCTGGGACACCACAGTGATATACTGTGGTGCAGATGAATGACCACTACTTGATGCTCAGAACTCTTTTGAGTTATATTTATTCAAAGAGGCTGAATGCAGCTAAGGATATGAATAGTTCCCCCAGGAATAAAACTATTAGCAATAACGAATAACTGATAACTGTTCCTCTTCTTAGGTCATACACATAAATCCATACACTGTCAGTGGAAGTTCTGTAGCAGATCAAGGGTGAGTGACATGTGTACTTTTGTACTGAAAATAAATTAATTTGTAGATGTCCATTGGTGATGCAGGGTGATTCAGGCATAATTAGGACAGCTATTATCTGTCCTTCACGTAAAAGAGAGCATGGCTATCACCATCTCAGGGCACAGTGACTGAGGTCACTGAACCAACTTTTCAGTTACAGCTGGGTTTTCCAGAACAGCCCTGGAGCACAAGGAAGGAAACACCAGAAGGTTTCCAATCATGTCTGAAAGAAGAAGGGATTTTTCTCTCTGGACCATGGAGTGGCAAATTTTGAAAGCTCAGCAGTTACTAGTACTAGTGACTAGTACTTTCTTTAATGAATAAATGAATCATAGCCAAAGAAAAGCAGGAGCTTTTTTTGTAGCTCAACTGATGTGCTGTGTCTTTCAGATAGTCATTATGCTGGACTTCATCATCCGCAGAAATGTTTCTTGGAAGCGTTACAGACCCCCTAATTGGTGCATTTTTGGGAAATATTGTTTCAACTGGGCATAGAAAGAAGGAATGATGAAGCTCTCAATGACAACTCTTCTCAAGAAAGCTTTTACTGGATTTTACCAGCTTCATTGGCTCTGAGACATGAGGTACAGGAAAGCTTTTCATCTACTAGAAGCAGACTTTTTATGACCAAAACATTTTCATTTCATATGCTAATGTTAAGATGTAAAAGATGCCACTGTTACAGACAGTTACGTATTTACAAAGAGTACCTGTAATGTGTCTTAATTTATGAACTAAATCTGGATTTATTCTTGCTTAGTCCATCTGTAGTTTAAAACATCAGTGTCACTTATATGTGGGTAGTATCTTTTAAGGCTTAGGCTTTGTATGTGACAATAACATTTGGACCTGAAATGGAAGACTAAAGTGTGGACTTAGCTTAGGTAACACTAAACCAGTCACAAAAATCATAGTCCCAAATGGTTAAAGTGTCCAAGACATTCTGTATGGGTTCTGAGGGCACTATTAGCTCTGACTGTCCCTGCCCTGTAGCTTTCCCCATGCTGCTGTGCCTCATGACCCCATTTCAGTTTCTTCCTGAGCTATGTTGCAAGTGACCATTTTGTTTGGGCTTGGGTTCATAGCATGATCGCTGACCTGATTTGACTCATCCCCCTGCCTTCATCAGATGATCACTAGACTGTTAATGGATTGTCTCTCTGTCACTAGCCCAGCCTTGCTCAGGGGCCACAGGCTGGTTCCTCCACATTAAGGTCATGGCCATTTTGGGGTTTACCTGCATCTCCCATTTTTCTTTCTTTCTGCTTCCAAGAAGGTCTCACTTTTTACTGACACAAAGCCAGATGGTTTCAAAGAGTTTGCTATGATCAGTGATATTTGCTATCAGTGTCCACAAAACTGAGAGGACCTCACATTGAAATTTCAAGAATATCATTATAATTATGAGCAGAAAGGCATAGATTTTTTTAATTCTATATTGCTTACTGATAATTGTAGCTTTTTAGCTCAAGAAGAAAATAAACTAGTGCAGAGTGTGATCTCAAAACCTGAATGTGAGTTTAGAATGTGTCATTTCATATTATACACAGAATCTATATCTATAAAATTGCATTTAAGTATGTTTTCCAAGCATAGGATTGTCTTTCCTCACTATGATCATATAGTACGCCTTCGAAATCTGAAGCCAGGTTCAAAATGCCTCAGTCTTAGAAGTTCTGCACATTTAGCATGCACAACTTTGAAAGGCACTTGCTTTCTCCCAACTGAAGTTATAATACCATTGGAAAGCAGCCCATGATCAATAGAAGAGACCAAAGAACAATTATAGTTGCCATGGTTTGAGGCTCTCAAACTCATGCAGCCACTCTCTCACTCACTTCCCCTTCTTTCTTCCCTCTCAGGTCCCGGGGAGACGGGAAGGAGAATCAAAAGAATGCAACTCCCACAGGTTGAGATAAGAACAGTTTAGTAACTAAGGTATAAC
>JASSUY010047247.1:42787-54424 GCA_032466535.1 Forpus xanthops | reverse complement strand
ACATATTCCATTGTAGCCTCCATCAAGGAGACTTTGAAAGAATACAAGGGGGACATCAGCTTGAAGGAGATTCATCTCGTGGATGATGCAGAAGGAACCGTTCAGGCTCTGAGTGAGGCAATAAAAAGCGTGTTTGCAGGTGAATTATCCTCCCCGGCACTGCAGACTTCAAGCTCAGGAAACCTCAAGTTGAGAGAAAACCAAAAGGAGGAGAGAAAAGAGGATCTTCGGTTGGCTAGAAATGATCTTCAGATGGTTACAACAGATGAAGGTCTTTGCATCCAAGTTGAGGAGAAAAGCATTCAGGAAGCTAAGGTAGGTGTTTTATTTTCTGCTTCCCCTCTAACTTGATGTGAAGAAGCAGGGAAGTCATAATCCCCCTGTACTCAACTTGATGAGGCCACACCTCAAATATTGTGTTCAGTTCTGAGCAGCTCACTACAAAAGAGATATTGAGTTGCTGCAGCAGGTCTGGAGAAGTGAAATCATGTGAAGGGTCTGGAGCACAAGTCTTATGAGGAATGGCTGAGGGAACTGGGGTTGTTTAGACTGGAGAAGGCACAGGGGAGACCTTATTGCTCTCTACAACTCCCTGAAAAGTTGCAGTGAGATGGGGTCAGTCTCTTTTTCCAAGTAACAAGTGATAGGACAAGAGGTAAAGGCTTCAAGATGTGCCAGGGAAGGTTTGGATTGCATATGAGGAAAAATTTCTTCACAGAGATGGTGCTCAGACATTGGTACAAGCTGCCCAGGGCAGTGGTGGAGTCACTGTCTCTGGAAGTGTTCACAAACCATGTAGATGAGGCCCTCAGTGACATGGTTTAGTGGTGGACTTGGAAGTCCTGGGGTAAAGGTTGGACTTGATGATCTTAAAGGTCTTTTCCAGTCTAGTTAATTCTATGATTCTATGAAGATCTTTAAATTTCAATAGAAAAGGAAGGACAGAAGGTTATATTGTTTTACAAGGCAGTTGCTACCTCAGGAAACAGCAGCTGTGTGCCAGCGGAACAAGGATGCAAGCTTGCAAAACTGATGGATTTCATCTTGGGATCTGTCACTCTGCAGCTGTTTCTAGTTGGCAATTGTGAATTTAGGAATGTTTTGTTCCTGCCTGGGTTTTATTTGTGCTCCAGGTCTAAGGTCAACATGTAAAACAGGGTTGGGGTTTTTTGATTGGCTTTTTTTTTTTTAGCTTTTCTCTACAGGGGAAATAATAAAGTACATTCTAAAAGTGTTTGTATGATCTGTACCTACCTACGTTGGATATTATGGGAAATCAGCATCTGCCTTGGCTGCTGCTTAGTCATGCTAACAGGGGGGATGGAGCTTATTTTTTTTAGTTCCCTTCTTTTTGGATGGGTTAAAGACACAGTTTATGAAGAAGTTACTGTGCACTAGAAAAGTGATCCCATAGAAGAGGGCATACTTGCATTGTTGTGCCAAACTCTAGACCTGATTTTAATACCCTATATCCCCATTTTCTTTTTTTGTTCTTTCTGCTAACAGGGACTATAACTACTACTAATGTAGACCATCAAGATGCAGCTTACACCTCTGATGTAGCTTTTTTCTCTTGTGTTTTTTCCCTTCAGTGGTGCAAAGTGCATCTCAATAAATCTCTCCTTTTCAACAGCCCCTAACTTTATACTTTGGGAGTTTAAAATCTCCCTAAATTATTATTGTCCTGTGTTTCAGTATTAGTTGCTCTTTTTTGTCATTTTGGTGCCTACAAAAGCCTATTCCAATAAAAAGGCAACACTAGATGTAAAAAAACCCTCAGCATGACACACATTAAAATATTAATTATTAAAATATTTGGTAATTAAAACATCTTCAGCAGAAAAAGCAAAGCAAATACCAGATCTGGGGCTTTGCCCATTTTACTTCATGAGAGCACAACCTCTCTCCACTTCATTTTCGTGCATAAAGTGCTGGTTTTCTGATAATGTGTAGATAATCCCACTTCCAGTGAAAAGGTGGAAAGGGACATTAAACTTTCTACATTATGCGTACCTTATGGAATATGTGTATTTTGCATCATGCAATGATTCTAGAGAAGAAGGAGTCATACTGCTTCAGTTCTTCACAAGGAAACATAGGAAAGACCCGGCCAGGGGAAAGGGGATGAGGCAGGCTGCAGAGGTTGGGTTTATTTCACATGCCCAGACATTTAGTATCTGTTTTTGTTGTAATTCTGTTGCAGACCGATGTTATTGTTAACAGTGTTGGCACAGATTTGAAGTTCGGTGTGGGGTCTCTCTGCGAAGCCTTGCTGGAAAAGGCAGGACCAGGGCTTCAAGCAGAGTTTGACAATGAAAAACAAAGACAGGTTGCTGATGCAGGAAGTGTGCTCTGCACCAGTGGTTGTGCTCTGGCCTGCAAGACTGTGCTACATGCCATAATTCCCATGTGGAATCAAGGAAGAGGACGGACCCTGGAGGTAATTTTAATTATTAAAAAAAAATAATGACTTTGAAGACAGATTTATTTGAGATCCTATCCAGAAGTTTCAGGATTTAAAATAGATAGTTTAGGTGACTCAACTCCATTTATTTCTGTTGGAGTGACCTTAAAGATTCTTTGAAGTACTGAGAGCTTTTTCTCGTACCAGCATAGTCTCTATGAAAGTAATGATAAATGATGCCTTCTTAAAAAAAAAATAAATAAAATATAAAGAAAAACCCTCTGCTATGTTTTACAGATGCTAGAAGATATAATCACCCTCTGCTTGAAGAAAACTGAAGATCTTGGACTGAAATCAATCACTTTCCCAGCTATTGGAACTGGAGGATTCGGATTTCCTAAAAACATTGTTTCTAAATTAATGTTTGATGTGGTATTCAAGTTCAGTAGTAGTTGCACTCAGAGGACTCTCCAGGAAGTTCATTTTGTCTTGAATCCAAATGATGCAGATAACATTCAGGTAGCTCTCAGGAGAAAGCCGTCTATGTTACATGCTGTTCTAGTTATGCCTCAGAATACTTTAATTATATTGCTTTCTAAGGGGAATAATGTGGCAATTGGTCGGTAGCAATGGGTTATCTCTCCAGTATGTCTGGAACATAAACTCTTAGCAAGCATAAGCTGCAGACAAAATTGGCCTTGCGGCTGGCACTGTAAGCACCTGTAGATGCTCACTCATGTTTTGACAGAGGACGTCTGGCAACGCAAAGGTGGTATCTGTTATCACAGTGTGCACACTGAGTCTTCCACTGATATTAATGATACCTAAACATGACTGTAAACACATCAGATGGCTCAGCAAGAGCTACATGACTCTTAATGACAGTATTTCAGAATTATATACTGAATATTCCTATGTTTGATACCTTTCTTTTTTTATTTTTCCTCAGGCTTTTAACATGGAACTACAACGTAGAGTAGCTGAAAGTTGCAATGCTTCAGCATCATGGTCAAGTAAGTTGTGTAGTGGCTAGTAAGTAGGAGGTGAGACACGGGAGAATGTAAATTCTGTAAAGAGACTTTACACGTATCAGGAAACAGATAAAATGTCATTAAGACACAGAACTTTTTTTTTTTTTACTCCCAGTGGACTGGTATTCTTAAACTCCATTGTAAAAATCTTAGAGGAATTTTTTTTGTTGAGGGTATGCTCATGTTAGTAAGGCCTGTCTTACCACATCGAAGAGGATATCCTGGTAGGAGAACCATTACTTTGTCCTACTTGAAGGATATAAGAACTTGGTATCACTTTCCCAAATAAGCCATAAGTAACATGTATTTCTTCACATCTCCTATATAGAGATATATAGAATGGAGAATTTTCATTCCATTTATTAATTGGGGGTAGTGTGACACAACAGCAAAAACATGAATGAACTGCATCAGTGGCAGGGCCTTATTCATAAGAATATATAGCTGTTTCTTCTCAGTTGCTTTGACTATCAGTGAGATGAAGTTAAGAATGTGCAGGTAAAACATTAACTAGATAAATTTAGACTAGAAGTAAAGAACAATTTTATGTCTGTAAGGGTAAAGATGAAATAGCTTACAAAATTGATGTGATGGGATCACCATTACTGGAAACACTTCAGCTGCTTACTGCATTTCTTGTAAGAGTTAATTCGGGGAAACTTGGTTACAGAGCTAGTCAGATCAGATAACCCCAAGAGTCCCTTTCTGAATTAATTCTGCATGAATTTACAAAAATAGAAATAGTTTCACTTTCACAGTACTTAAATGGGAAGAACACTGTACCTTCCTGCTTTCAGAAATGGAGTAAAGAGAAAGTCAGAGACTCTCTATGTCCATCAAAACGATATAGAGCACATTCCTTAAAATTAAAAGTTGGTGTTTGTATCAGTGGAAGAGAGTAATACCCCAAACTAGATGATAAGTGTGTTAAGGAATTTTTCTTTCCTTTGTAGGTATTATTAGGCCTGTTTCAACTGACACACTGGATGTTCATGAAATGCAGGTTGGTTCCATTACGCTCCAAGTAACTAGTGGAGATATTACCGAGGAGGATACAGAGGTTATTGTAAACATATCAAATCCAACATTTGATGCCACATCAGGTATTGTACTGAATATGTAGTTCTTTAGTGATAAATTTGGGCTACTTTTTAAAAGGGGTAGGGGGAAGAACTGTTCATATGTGAAACTTCTATGAAGTATTTTTCAGATGAGAGAGACTTGTGATTAGCTAGGAAATAGATATTAAACGGGTTTTGTATATGACCTGAATATTCCATTTAGTTTCCAGACTACTCAGACAGAAGTAATATGACCAGGTTTTTTTTTCTTGTATAAACCCAAAAATGCTTAAATAAAAGGAAATTTTTACATCAAATGTAATCCTGACAAACTGTTCCTGTCACTGTGAGCCCAAGTCCTGGTGGAGTGACCTTTAAGAATCAGAGGTTCTTTGGTGACATTGTGAATTGCAAGCATGGAAGACATCAAATAGTATAATTCAAAGCAATCAGTGAGTTTGGTGAGGGGCTTACTACTGGCTGGTGAAACAATGGAATAGGAGTTGTTTTTAATGATTTCTAATCAATAATGAAATCAGTGTTCTCTTTGAAGCTGTGTTGTGTGTCAAGGAGCAGAATTAGGAGAATGGACAAGGTTTTGCACTTTGTTGGTTCTTACCATGTGAGAATCCGGGATATTTGTAGAGTATAGAAGTTGGGTAGAGTTTTGAGTAGAAATGGCTTTGTTGACTTAATGAATGTGTGTGCTTTTCTCACATAATTTAAGGGGTCTTCAAAGCAATAATGGATGCTGCTGGTTCCCAGGTAGAAGCAGAATGTGCTCAATATGGTATGTAAATAGCTTTCACTTTTAGATATCTTTAAGTCTGTTGTCAATTACAGGAGAGCTCAAGTTTTGAAACTGAACAAAGTAGTGGAAGGCTCTATTTTGGTGTAAGCAAGTGCAGGACTGGCCTTTAAAAGCTAATAGCAAATTCAGCTGTATGTATTAACAAATACATAATAATTTCTTATTGAAATAGTGTAACCTTGCTTATTGCCATGATCATGAGTTCTTCTGTGGTCTGCATTCTGCCAGACCAGCAGAGCAGTAACATGCCAACTCACTGTGACTAGCTTCTATGAGTGCAGAAAGGAATGCATTCTGGTTGCATAAACAAAATGTTCCTGCTCTGAATCTGGGAGTTAACTTTCAAGACGGAGTGTCCTGGATATTTTTCCCAGCCTTTGGCTGTGCAGGCTCTCTCTGTTTATCAGCCTGACCTCAGTGCATGCAGAGCATCACACAAGCAGTCATTACCTTTGTGACCAGTGAAGTGGTATGGTTCATCAGTCCATTCATCCTCACAGTGTGACTCCCTTTTGAGGTGTTTGCAATCAAACACGAGCGCTCTGAAAAACACAAGCATCTTTTGAAAGATTCCATACCGCAGTTCTTAGATATCTTAATGGTGGTATTTTAACTGTTCAGCTATTCTGCAGAGTAAGGTTTTGAGCTTTCAAGGAGTATGTGACATAAAAGAAAGGAATTCTCACATGAATGAATTGTGCACATTCTATTGTAATTTTTTCAAACAAAAGTGAGCTTTGTTTAAATTAAACATAAATTCTTAAGTTGTACTTAACAGGAGAATACCTTGTAGCAGAGATTTTGGGAAATTAGATAACACAACTACTTGTATTACTTTCTCAAAGAAGTTCTGCAATCAAAACATTAACAGAGAAAACTGGAATCAGCTGAAATCAGAATAATGAAGCTCACAGTGGATTTCTCTCAATACAACAAGCTGTGCTATCAGGAGAGATAGCCACTTCAAAAATATTGTGTCTCCTTCTCTATCTTTTCTTTTCCAGCTGGGTTGCTTCAAAGTGGCTTTATTACTACACAAGGTGGAAAGCTGCTGTGCAGTAAAATCATCCACTTGATTCACAACAAGAATGTGAACAGTCAGGTCTCCAAAGTGCTTAACGAGTGTGAGCTAAGGATGTACAAATCCGTCGCCTTCCCAGCAATTGGAACAGGTTTGCATTTTCTTAGGGAAATGATGAAGGCTATGATGGGAGTAGTTCAGAAACTGAGCCAAAATCAGTACCTCTGATATGAATAACAGTAGACTTGTACAAGAACCTCTGCAAGCTGTGATCTGTGAAAATTATTGTAGTCAGTTCAAACACCACCTGCACATTTCAAAAATGCTTTTTTTTTTTAAGTATAAATATTACAGTCAACATCAGTGGAGCAGAAACCCACAAAGAAAAGATACTGCTCTGTAAAAGACATTCTGCCCCAAAACAGACCGTGTATCTCAGCTGGCAACCCTGCAACTTCCTTCAGACTTCCCACAGACCTTGCTTTGGACTTTCAGCCACATGTAAGGGCTGCGGTTGGGGTTTGTAGGTGAAGAAAGATGGAATTGTTCTGAGACCAAAACTGGCTGACTATGGAAATTGTAGGCTGGGTACAGAATTCCTGTGGTTTTCACCCTTCTAGACCTTGTTTCAGCATACCTGCTCCAGTGGAGGGCTTAGAGGCAGGCTAGCTTATTTGGTGTAAGCTTCTGGTTAGCTTGGGGATTGGGACTTGCAGAAAGCAAGGTATCCTTCTCAGATCAAGGCTCCTATTGACTTGGGAAAAGAAGTTATGAGCTAGTCCTTGCTCAGCGTGCCTGGTTAGGGTAGGAGCTGGTGTGTTGGTCGGCCCAGGTCCCCTGGACTGCCAACGTCATCTGCATGCTGGTGTCACGATGACTTATCCAAGGGATGAATTGGCTGAAATTGGTAGGGCTCCTACCAACATTTCAGGATAAGCTGTAGGTTGCACTTCAGGCTTGTTGTAGGGGAATGAAAGCAATTGTTCTGAGTTTAGTGTTCCTGTTTGTATGTTGAAATACACTGAAGGCTTGTGCTAAAATCCTCTGCTAGTTAGGTTTGCTTTTACTTTGGTACCCAGTTTAAAGATGGCGACAGAGTTAGAGGTGTGTGGAATTAAAAATATAAGGGGGATGCTAAGGCTGAAGTTCTTGTTGGAGTCTCAAAGTAAATGGGGGTGAATCCCCAAAGGGGTTCCTGGCTCTGTGTAGGGTGTCAGCTTCTTGAGCTCCAGTCTTAGGTGTAAAGCTACAGTTAAGCATGGGGCTTTGGCCAGAAAGCATAATGGAGTGGGAGGAGAGGGGTACACCAGTCTGTATGAGTTGGGGACACAGTTTCTATTTTCTGGATGCTATCTTGATTTAAGTACTGTTCACTGATACATACTTTTGATTTTTTGTTTAGGTCAAGCAGGACAGAGTCCAGCAAAGGTAGCTGATGACATGTTGGATGCAATAGTGGAATTTGCAAGCAAAAGATCAGTACAGCATTTGCAAAAAATTAAAATAGTCGTCTTCCAAACAAATATGCTCAAAGACTTTTACAGAAGCATGAAGAAAAGAGAGGATTCAAATTCATCTACAACAAATTCATATATATCTCTGCTTAAATGTAAGTAGGTGGATTTTCTGTGTGCACGGGCACATGGAATTAAAGATCTTTCATTTAAAAATAATAATTAACATGTATTTCTTCACAGCATTTTCCCAAGTTAAAAAACAACCAAGTGGGCAGAAAAAGATTGTGGATTTGGAGAAGAAAGTTGATTTAGCCATATTCCAGATCTGTGGAGAAAGTCAAACAAATGTGGATAAAACTGAATCTTGGTTAAAGGATTTAATTTTAAAAGATCATTTTGAAAACATTATTTCAGACGAGCTAATTGAACATTTTGATAAGAGGCACATTGACATTTTGAAGGATCTCCAGAGTAGAAAGCATGTTACCATTCAGTTTGAAAATAAACCTTTCCCCCCTTGCATTAAAATTTCTGGTATTACCAAGGACGTCTGTCAGGTTTCTATGGAAGTTCAAAGAATGATCCAAAAACTTAAGGATGCTGAAGACGAACGATCCAAGGCAGAACTTGTTTATAACCTGGTAGAATGGAGGTATCCAGGAAGCAATGACAGCTTTGTTGCTTTTGATAAAACTACAAATATGCAGCTGGAGGATGCCAAAATAGCTAAAAAACCACATCTTGCAGTCAAAATTAATGGGAAGAACTACAAGGTTGATATGAATACTCTACAGGCTAGTGATGACCAAGGAAAAACCATAAACATTCAACGTGTGTCAAAGAATGACGGTAAATTATAGATTTGTAACTTTCCTTTAATAATGATTATTGAATGATAATTCTGATAAATGCAAATTCGGGTGTTACAAAGAAATAATCCAGTCATAGCTTTTTGCTTTTTCTTTTTTTTGAACTTTTTCCTTTCCCCCATGCATGCCATAGCCAGCAGTTGTCCTTTCATAATTAGCGGCAGATATGACTGCAGTCAGAACATCTATTTTAAATATTACCTGTACAAATAGCATACTGAGCATAGGTTCTATGCTTAAGTCTCACAAAGAAAGTGGAGTATGGAGAATATATTAAATTCCTCTGTGTTTTCAAACTTGTTTTATTTGGATATTGGCATGGGGGTAATTAGACTACAGAAAATGTAAAGTCTTAGCAGTGCATTACAGAGACAGGGATCTATTGAAGACACAGAGAATTCTTGGGATAAAGTATTGTGTAAGGTATTGTCCTCTCAGTCCTGTACATGCAATTGGTTCGTAAAATGTGCCTACAAAACTGAGCTAGATATCTGTGATGATAATGCAATGTCTGTTTTGCAGATAAGCGGCCAATAACACTCCCTTCACACTGGGAAGACATGCAAAACAAACAGGTCAAAGTGGTGAATCTCAACCCATTCTGTGAGGAATATCTGAAAGTTCAGTCCAGATTTAAGAAGGGCTGTGGCAGCTGTGTCATAGAGAAGGTGAAATACTATGGGGAGGAAAAAAAAGTGAATTCTTAGGCTGAAAGCACTAATATACTTTCTAAATATTTGTTTATAAGGTGTCTGAAACCTAATACACCTTTCATGTCAGCCTCTCCAGCACTGTACAGGGTGGATATAAATCAAATCAAATTTCCTAAGAGTTGCCCTGCTATTTCTATCTTCTAATAGTGCAAAACCCTTGACCATCAGTCTTCAGGCTGACTCTGAGTTCATCTAATGTTGTACTCAATAGGTAATGTGGTATTTCCAATTAGGAAATTCTGTATTGAAATGGAAGCATAAGCCTTTAGAATACAAACAAAAAATACAAAATCATTGCAGACTGGCCACAAATCTTTTTACTAGTTTACTACTTTCCTGTCAGTTCCAGAGCCTTTCAGCTAGACCTAGTTTTATCCAAAGTATGAAGATCTGATCCTGCTTATCGAAAAGTCTGCAGCACAATGCACAGAGGTTTAATTACCAGGGGGAAGATGGAATTATTCAGAATCAGGAGGAGCGATAAATAGGAGAAAATATGATAAAATTAAGAGTAAGAATATGTGTTTGAAAAATTTTCTTCCATCGTGAGGTTCAATGAGCTTGGTCATTAAGACATGAGTAGAACGAAATAGTGCAGTAGAAAAAAATCAGGTAATGACATTGAGTTGTTTTCTATTGAAAATGGAAAGCTGTTACAGCAATGCCTTTAAGATTGTACTTTAACTTAGTTTCCTCCTGAGCTACATTCACATTGTTGGCATAAGGAGCCAGCAACATCTATCTTTCCACGAACTTACTTTTACATAATCCTTATGTTGAACCTATAATTCTTATAGGTTGCTAAACTACACAGTAAAGAAAGTAATTCCGAATTCCAAACTGAGATGTAGAAAAGAAACTTTAATTCAATGTAATGCTATTGCTGCAGTCTATCGTTTAGTGAGAAAATCATAGGTAAAGGTGATTAGGATGTACAGAAGGAATCTTACATCATTGCCTCCGGCAGCAGTGCAATAGCGTATTTCAAAAAATGGTAACGCATCGCTACCATGATTGCCTGTGTTCCTGGTATACTGCACAAAACAAGTGCATGCCAAAAATTACCAAGCTTGAAAAACTCTTGTAAGCTACTTTGGTTTATTATTTTTCAGCAGGGTCAGGTATTCAGTTCCCCAACCCAAACCACATGCTAATAAGGCATATTGAAATTTACTGTAAATCTTGAAGTTTGATGTTTAATGAATTTGTTTTAATGCTTTCCTGCCTTGATAAATATTGGTCTCTACCAGTGTAAATATAGTTCTATTTTGTAACTTTGCAGATTGAAAGAATACAAAATCCCTTTCTCTGGCAGACATACCAAATAAAAAAGATGTCTGTCTGTACAAAGAACAAAAATAAAAATAATGAGAAGTTGCTATTTCATGGGACAGCTGCATCCTCATTGCACACAATCAACTGCAATGGATTTGATCGTGGGTATGCTGGAAAGAATGGTGAGCCATTATCCAAAGCAGTTAATTTCATAAACGTGTATGACTAGGAAATGTCAGTGTTCTAGTGCTGTCAGCACAACATGTAAAGAGAATAAGGCTGGAGAACAAAATAATAAACACCAGAATGTACTTTATATAGACAGAGGAATTAACATATTTGGTTATTGATTAATGCCACCATCAGAAGTTCACCTACTCTGAAATCAAGGCTGAGCAGCTTTTGAGAAATGTGTTGTATGATCTGCTTAGAGAAAGGAACAAGGACTCCTGTTCAGTGTCCTCTGCTGAGATACCAACCGCTAGCTGCTGGTATTTCCTCTCTTGGTTAGCAAAGTAGAGGTGCAGGTAATTCTCCTATTGCTTCCAAAGATCAGCTCATCACAAGCAATCAGAAGATCCCACTCCCCTGCACATAAAATCCCTTGAAATTTGTGAAGTAATTTACAAAGAAATCACCCTTTAATAGTTGTTAGGGACAATTAAGTATTTAGCAGAAAGACTTTCTGCATTGTTTTGTCCAGCTTTTCTAGTACAGTCACTTTTATTATTTGGTAGCATTCAAAGATGAAGAACCAGATTCAAAGAAGTGGAACCCTTCTCTCATGAAAGGACAGTCATAGAATCAAAGAATAGTTAGGTTGGGAAGTACTTGAAGATCATCCAGTTCCAACCCCCCTACCGTGGGCAGGGACATCTCCCACTAAACCATGCCACCCAAGGCTCTGTCCAACCCGGACTTGAACACTGTCAGCCATGGAGCATTCACAACTTCCCTGGGCAACCCGTTCCAGTGCCTCGTCACCCTCACAGTAA
>JASSUY010047247.1:28871-40905 GCA_032466535.1 Forpus xanthops | reverse complement strand
GATTTTTCAAATATGATGGACAGTGGCTTAGCAACTTCATTTGCCAGCTCCTTCAGGACCTGCGGATGGATTTCTTCAGGTCTCATGGAAATATGTGTACAGTCGTCATATTTGGAAATATTAATTCTAAAATGAGTCATCAAATAGCTTATGGGCAAAATGAATATGTTCAGAGTCAGCTAACTAGAAGGTGTAAAAAAAAATACCCCAACCCTATGCTATTCTTACTGTTACTTATTTTTAGAGACCACTTTTGAGCAAATTTCATTCATGACATTTCATAGTCAGGACCTCTATGCCAGCATTCACACTCTCACCTCCAAACCAGAAGGTCCTAGATTCATTTCACAC
Organism: Forpus xanthops; assembly: GCA_032466535.1. NCBI lineage: Eukaryota > Metazoa > Chordata > Aves > Psittaciformes > Psittacidae > Forpus > Forpus xanthops. Next base: position 40,554 of record JASSUY010047247.1, on the reverse strand, counting down.
CAGACATCGGCTCACAGTCAGCACTGACACTGCAAGGATATATTAGAGAAGTGCTCTACTAACCTTCACATGGATAATCTGAGGACATTCTAAACTTCCTCCAAGCATCAGAAATACTGACTTTCTGTCTGCAAAAATGGACATTTAAGTCTATGCCCTGGTGTGCTGAGAGCACAAGGTACAGCATCTCCAGCTAAGTTGATTTTTTTGTTCCTCACTGCTTTGTGGAAAAGAATGAAGCTGGGAAAGGCAAAGATAAACCTGATTTTCCCTCCCTGTTGACCAGTGCTTGAGGCCGCTAGTTCTCTTCCCTTGAAGCCCAGCTACTGGTGTGGGTGAGCAGCACCTGAGGCTATTCATCTTTCAAGTTTTATGGTAGCCAGCACAGACTTGTCCTAGGCCCTAGTGCATAGCTGTGTTGCTTTATATTTGAATGTCTTTATGTCACAGGGATGCTATGAATAGTGAGAAGCAGAAATGGCTTAAAAGACAAAACTGTCTTCTTGTATTTTCTGAGTAACAGATTTGTATAGAGACTCCAGGTGAAATTATTCTTTTAGTCCAAAGGAGGCCATAATGTCATAAAACCCTACCAAGCTGTTTTTGTTACCTGCAAAGGGGAAAAATGCTTATGGTATCTGTAGGTGACAGGCAGCAATGTAAAAGATTTCTTCTCTTCATAGCAGATGCCTGTGCAACACATGGCCTGCAAAATTCCCATTTAAAGCAAAGCAGAGTTCAACCCACTCCTGCTTTAATAGATTTTGCTCCCTGTGAAAAGGTGAGGATGCTTTTCTTCTTTTTCTGCCTGTTCTCTGTATTTTGGAACTAGCCAGAGCAACTCAATTAAACTGACAGCACCAGGCATCTACCAGCTTCTCCCCTGGTACCACAGAACTACTGAGTGAGCCTTCTGTTTGCATGGCCCTCATCATAACTGAATGCCTTGGAACGCAGCAGAAGCTGTAAGATGAAGCACTACACAACCCCAGACAATTGTTGTCCCTGTTGGTGGTGGTAAGTTTCTTGACTAGTTTCTGTGCTAGAAATTCAGGAATACTTTGTAGAGAGTTTGAGGCCTGAGAAAAGGGCTGCAGCACATACGAAGGCTGAAATCTCAGCTCCAAACTCAAGTGGTGCGATGGGCTGGCTGCAAGAGGACTTTGCTTTCAGCAGTAGGATTTCAGAGCCTGGAGAAAACTCCTTTAGGTGCAGGATTCACAGAGACCAAGGAGCTCGGTCTAGGTGAGAGAATGAGGGGCCTTGCTGAGCTGGGCACCTGGCTCCCAAGCCCCTAACTGGCTTTTAATAGCAGTAGGGCAACTGAAGCTCTGTGGGGCTTGCAGCAACGTGATGCACAGCTCCCTTCAGCACTGCATGGATCCAACTGAGTTGCGTTGTGCCACACTGCATCCACCCAGGCTGCACGGCACTGCATTGCACCACGCGGCACTGCATCGCCCTGTGCTGCCCTGCGCAGTGGGGCGCTGACCCCTGACCGCACTGACACCCGCCACCCAGCACTGCCTCGCCTCACAGGCACCGCACTGTTGCCCTGCACCACGGTCGCACTGCACCCTGTCCCGTCCCGTCGCACTGCACAGCACAGCGTGTCCCCCGCACACCCCGCATTACGCCGTACGACACCGCGGCGCTCCCCTCCATCACCTTCACCTCACCTCACACCCCCACCCCCGGTGAGTCCCTCCCAATCAGGAGCGCCCGTCGCCTCCGCACCACCTTCTCCCGCGCTCCCCGCTCGCCCATTGGCGAAGACCACAACCACCGGCGCTGCCTCCATGGCGACGCGGCGGAAGGACAGTCGAAGATGGCCGCCGAGCCGGGCGAAAGGCGCCTCTGGTGGTGCTGCTCCTGCCGGCCGCTGCTGGCCGCTTTTACTGCCGCGCTGCTGCTGGGCTGCGGCCGTGTCGCCACCCTTTCTCCCTCCTCTTCTTCGTCCTGTCACCATCGCGTGCCCAGCGGCGAGGAGGTGGGGCCGCCGCGGGGGGTCCTTAGGCGGGGGGCTGGGGGTGAGGGGTCTGCTGTTTCCCGTTGTCGGGTCCTTTCCCCCCCGGCTGCCGCGGGCCTAGCTGTGCGGGCCTGGGCGCTTGACCCTCCCTAGGATGTGGTCGGTGTCTGCCTGACGGTCCTGGCGATGTGGGGGGAGAAAGGCGGGAAGGGGCTTTGTGTAAAGACGGACAAAAAGGTGCTCTCGTAGGTGAGGGGGAGCGGAAAGCACCCGTTGGTGCTGCTGTCCTTATCCAGCGGCATGGTCCTCTCCCTGCCAGGTTGTCTACCAAGTCCCTCTGAAGGAAAACCATGTCTTGAAGAGAAATGTGGATCAGCAGCTAAGAATTAACATTACCTATGACAGAAGTGTTGAGAAGTGAGTATAGTGTTGCGACAGTTTCCTTCCCCTCCCATATCTGAGATTAAAATCCTATTAAGTAAAGCTTGTTTGTTTTGTTTTTAAAATAGTTTGCTACCTGAGAAAAGACACCTTATAAAGGTATGTCATATTTGCTTCCCCTTTTTGTTTGTACATACTTCTTACATGGTTGCTAAGCTTAATACGAACTTAAAGGGTTTGAATCCACCAATTTCATATCCTCTAGTCTGGGAGACTAAGGCTTTGTGTACAGATGATGCCTCCAGTTCAAACACTTCCACTGATCTGTTGAATGATGTTTGACAGGTTTTTGCTATATCCTCAGGTGCAAAGGTTTCGGTGGGCAGGATGTGTATGGTTTTTAATCCTCTTTGAAGCTGTGCATTCAAATTAATGCTGGTTCCATTCTCATTTTGCCATCCTAATACAAAATAGTGAAATATTTGGAAAAACAGACTATTGGAACTGAAATAAAATATCTCCTAAATATATTCATAGCAATTGAACTTCTTAAGAAGTCTGGATTTTTGCTATTCTGCTCATTAACTTGGTAGTTAAAGCTTTTAAGGTGAGTTACGTCTGCACTGCTGCTGGGTGACTTTTATTTTTATTCTGTTCAGAGCAAACTTTTCCCACAAGCTATATCTTATTTGGAGAAGACATTTCAAGTGCGCAAATCCACGGGTACTATATTACTAAGCAGGTATGTGAAACTGTTGAAAATCATTTGCTATGTTTGATGTTCAACACTGCATTGTATAGCCTTTGAAATGGGAACAGCAGAGTAAGAAATGCCCTCTTGAATCAGACCAGTGACCCACCCAACCCAGTGGTCGTAGCAGATGCTGTTTAGGGAACACATACAAATCTACCTACCTTCCATGGTCAACATCTCCATATGTTGTATCAGTGCTGCTAAAGCATATACATGCTGCTGGTTTCCCAGCATTCCCCTATTTATGAACTTGTTCCTAATCTCTTGTTAAACATGTGGGTACTCCAACTGCATTGTCTTCCAGAGCAGGGTAGCTAACAGCTCTCACTGTGGAGTTGCATTAGATACCTGTATTTGTAGTGCCGTTGAGTGCTTTAAGACTATTCTACAGTTTAATAATAAACCAGTGCTGACTGTCCTTCATGTTTTATTGAAGGCAGTGTGCCACAAACCAGTACTTAAGGAGGAAAGCGGACCCTCACAGGTACTGCCGAGGAGCCTGTGCAGACCATACAAGGTGTGGGCCAGTTATAGTTCCTGTGAAACATCTCCAGGTAAGCTAAGCCATCCAAGTGCTTCTTAACCTTTGAAATATTATTGTTTGTGGAAATTAATAAAAAAGCAGTATCGTTAACTGTGCAGAAGTGACCTTTTTTGGGGGATTTCTAAATTTGAGTGGCAGAATAAAACAACTTCAGTTAGTGGGATTTTCTTTAGTTTATTCTCGTCAACCAAAGGTCAAGTAAAACTGGAGTGTTTACTGTTCTCTAAGCCTGTGTTATAGTGAACTGTACAAAGAGGATGAGATTCAAAGCTTTTTAAATTACTGTTACTCACTTTGTTATTTATCTTGGTCAATGAGTAATGTGTCTGATTTTCACAGAATTGATAACAAATTCTGATTTTTTTGAAGACCATATTTTAAGAGGTTATCTTCTGAACCAGCAGCACAGTGCAGGAAATGCTTTGAACTTGCTCTTTTGCATGAATTTTTAACTACAGTATGTGTTCAGTAGATTTCTTTCTTTCTCTTATATTGAAGTTTCAACTATGGTATTACAAATGTACCAGACTACATGTGAAAGGCAGTTAATGACTTAGGTATACTATTTCCATGAGCCAATAATTTTTCAATTTGTAGGAAATAAAGGGAGCTGGTTTTGGGTTATCTGGCTTGGCAGACCTTTTTTTTTTTTTTAACTTCAGAAGCTGCCACATTCCTGGTGTGTAATAAATAAAAAGAGTCATTTGAAAGTTGGCTCTGGTTTTGTTTACTGTCTTTGCATGGAGTTTTCTCATTTCTGCTTGCTTACAATGGAATTTATTCTTGACTTCAAACTAATTGAATTTTTTCATGCGAAATTTTGATTATTGCTGAAGTATTTAAATTGTTCCATTTGAACATTGTCAAAGCAATGCAGGGTGTGCAGTGAGAATGAATGGCACTGTGGGCCCACTGGCTTGCCTGACCAAGAAGGGGTTCGAGATGCTGACTTTGTACTTTACGTTAGTGCTCTCACTACTGAAAGGTGTGGCCATGAAAATATCATTGCATATGCAGCCTACTGCCAACTGGAAGCTGAAATGGACAGGCAAGTATTCCCTCTGTTGCAAACTCTTTTTTTAAATTAAGCTTACAAGTGGTTTAAATTGGTTAGATGTGAAGTTTTAATTGTGTTGCATAATAAAGCAAAGTCATTAGTGAAATAGACAAGTGCTGTATTTATGTAAAACCACAAAGCCATCAAGTGGTGTTTAACTTGCAAAGCTGAAAGGCATTTAAGTCAAAGCAAATCCTCTGGTGTCTAAACTTTATCTCAAGATCCTGTTTCTGTTGAAGTGAATGTCAGTTGTAGTCATTGTAACACTTTGTACCTCTATAGTTTGCCTCACCTAATATTCACACCTCTTCCACAAGCTAGCACCTGTGCCAAATAGTAAATATAGAGATTGAACCCATCCCTCCTGATTTCAACTGACAGCAAAACAGTTAACAGACATTTTAGAAATTACTTGGGAAGTTGTTTGGAAGCACTCATTTTTATTTTAAATCTTATGCCTCTTCAAGTGAGTATCATTTGAATTTGCTTGTATCTTACTGAAAACAATTTGATTTTAAAACTGTCTTCCAGGCCAATAGCAGGATATGCTAACTTGTGTCCAAATATGATTTCAACACAAGCTCAGGAGTTCATTGGCATGTTATCTACAGTGAAACATGAGATTATCCATGCACTGGTAAGGGTTGATATTATAAAATGTATTTCCATGAGATCTGTGCCTGCTTCCTCATGTACCTTCAGCTTGTTGCCAGAGAATGATGATTGGTGGAGGAAAGCTTATGCTTTACCTCTTTCAATTTGTGTTAATTGCCTTGAAATGTGGTACTTCCAGTTTATCTGTGGTGGGTGTGATAATTCTTTCATGGCATTTGACTTTTCATGTGAATGTCTTACCAAAGGTTTCCATATGCTTGGTTTTTAACTTGAAGGGTTTCTCTGCTGGACTGTTTGCATTTTATCGTAATGATGATGGAAAACCTCTGACAACAAGATATGCAGATGGCCTCCCTCCTTTTAATGAAAGGTATTTTGTTTTTTGAGACCTCTCCATGTTCCCACTGAAGGGTATTTTCACATTGCCTTTTTGGGATGTATTTTTGCCTGCTGAAAATTCAATATGATTCCATTTTTAGAGTGTTTTCCTTTTATTATGTTCAAGCATTCATGTATGCTGTTTTTTCAGTCTTTTTTTACATTAGCAGCAGTCGCTTGTATTATCCATATATATTACAAACTAATGCAGGATTTCATTTATCAGGAGGCTTGAAGTTAAGCATTAAAACTACCCATGCTTAAGGTTTGATGCTTGCTGAACACCTTAATTAAATTGAGACTTGTATTTTCTGTAGTCTGTCTAATGTCAGTGCAGTTCATTTTTAAGACATATATCATTCAAGGTGTGTAAGTTGCACAGAGCTTGCTACACACTGCAGAATGTTTGTAGTCTATTGTGTGATTTTTCAGACTTGAAAAAATGTTTTCTTCAATAACAACTGTTATTCAATTTCTTTTCTTCATTTAGTCGATACTGTAAAAGTGTTTCAGGGATTTATGGAGGTGGGAGAGTAGAAAACTCTTAATTTTGCTCACCTTTTTTATAATAGCATTTCTGAGGATTTTTGTTTTGTTCCTTGCACTTTTGGTAACTGCACAAAATACATCTTGAGTCTACAGGTATCTTTTTAATAATCGTTGGCTTATTAAGTCAGATGTGTGCATATAATGAATGCATATCTTGTAAGATATGTAAGGAGAAATGTTGCATAGTAAATTTAAACTTCAAAAAGCATGAGGAAATACATAAGTTATTCATGATTCTGTCTCTTACAGAGATAATTCTTTGCTCAGTAGCATGTATTTATGGGAAAGATGTATAACCAGAATATTGTTCTTAACAGTCTAGGTTTGTATCAGTGGAGCAATAAAGTCGTTCACAAAGCCGTGAGGTTATGGGACATACGTGGGGGAAAAATGCTGCGCCATGCTGTTTATCTTCTGATAACACCTCGTGTAGTTGTAAGTATGAATAAACTTAAAATTTTAAACTTTATATGCCAAGGTTACCATCACATTCTTGAGTCATAAATATTGCTTATTTAGGAAGTAATAACCTAATAATGAATACACTTTCCATGACGGTATAATCAGTTGAGAGGGTAAGATTCAAAAGTGAAGTGGAAAATAGTTGACAAGAGCCTGAAATAAATAAATTGACATAGTAAAGAGACAATTAAGGGACTGGGAAGTAAGCTATAAAAGGTTAAGAAAAACTGGTATTGAATAGATTCCTTAATCCTACTCTTTAGATGTCTTCCTACAAGTTTAGACATCTAGTTGCCTTAACAGATACTGTTGTCACTGCTTTTTCTCTTTCATAAGTTCATTCTACTTTCTACTTTTCTCTTTAGAAAAAGATTAAAAGAATGCTTTTAATTTTATTGATTACAAAATAGCGCAGTGAATGTTTTGTCACATTTAAAAAAGAAATACCTCAAGTATTCTTGAAATCTGTCTTTTTTCCCCCGCCCCCCACAGAACATATGCTTAAGCTATCCTTGGATGGGAAACAAGTTACAGTGTTAATCATGTTTGGCCACAAATAATCTTCTTGTTTGTTTCACATATAACTTCGTATATAGAGCAGACTTAGTTACCCCTGTTTTTAAAATTGGCCATGCTGCACAAACTCTTCAGAGCATTTAAAGGTGCTCTTGGATAGTGCATCACTGGCACTACCAAGAGTGTAGCTGGGCTCCTGGCTGTGAAACCACAGCATTGTTGTGATGCCTCTGAAGGTGTTCACATATCTTGAAGAAAAGAGTCCCCCATGCAAAACTAGATGACATGTGCAAGTTCTGAGTAGAAAAGGTGTTTTTATCTGAAAAATTTGGCAGAGGCGTGGTTGTAGTGTTCCTATGCTGTTAGCTTTTTTGGTTGTTTAGTTTTTTTATAGTCTCAGTGACTGCATGCCATTCTTAGCTAATTCCATTGGTGTTTTAATCTTGTAAACTTGCATCGTTTATTTCCAGGAGATAAATAGGCACATAGTTAGACTTGGTGCTGGGTTACTTACTAGCTTACTCAGCTTCTCAGTAGAAGTGTTTTTGTACTCGATGGAAATCAAGATGGTAGAAAAAGAAATGCTAAAATAGTTTGAAGAAATAATTCTAGAACATGAAGACTGTATATGGGTATCCATCTCAATATTATGTGATTTGAGCTGAAATGTTTTCTTTCTAGGAAGAAGCTCGAAAACATTTTAATTGTCCAATTCTAGAGGGAATGGAACTTGAAAATCAAGGTGGCATGGGTACTGAGCTCAATCACTGGGAAAAAAGATTGTTGGAGGTTAGTGCTGGTATTAGGAATGGGGTGGGAACGTTTGTTCCTGTGTGTTTATTTTTAGGCTTATAGTGATACCTACTGGAACCTTGACAAGCAGTTGTATCAAACTTCATCCAAAAATATCACAATACTAATCTAAAAGTACTTAAACATCCCATTTCTAGATAAATCTATCTTATTATCTTGTTGCTGAGTCTCAGAGTATGAGTTTAAGGTAAGACAATTGCTGACTTAATTTCTCTTACTTTTGTCTGCCATTTGCCTTTTTGAGCAAGTATGCCCCTTTTCTAGGGAAAAGGGCTATTCCTATGAGTAATTTCAACTTCTTCACCCCTGGCTCAAGTATTTAATTGTTCTGGCTATTCATTATCTTGACTTAATCTTCCTTCACATGCCCTGTGCTTATCTTTTGCTATCTCTACTCCAGAACCTCATCTGATCAAGGAAAAGCTTTTCATCCTGAAAACACTTTTCATTCATTTAAGCTTATGTTTATGACTTTGTAGTGTGTTTTCAGAGATGCACTTTCTAGTTACTGTTATATTCAGTGAGGTAAACAGGAAGGTAATGCTTCAGCACAGACTTTTTGTGGTGGTAATCTTGAAAAATGTGTTTTTCTTGAGGCCAAAATTGTTAGCTTTTCCTGCTTTTCAGTAACATTAAAATGTGGAACTGTAGTTTAAAGCCAAATGGAAAGACTGACATTAGAATGAGGATATTTCTAAGGACTGAATAGGATTGTCATAGTAATAGGATACTGTTACTAGTCTCCTTTCTACGTTTCCAGAGAAACTTTATATCTGGAAACTAGCTGGTATAGTTTGGTTTTGGTCTTGATCAGGTTCACATACTAAGTTTGCTAGTGGTAACTCCTCCTAATAACAGTAGTGGAGAGGAAAGACTGGAAAACTACATGTTTTGAAGAAATAATAGAAATGAAATGAAGTTCAGCAGTAGAAATCCCAGAGCTGTGTAGTTAAGGGTGAGCGACTTTTGCTGTAAGCCTGAAGTTTATCAGATGGAAATGACTGAGCAGGAAAAAAGACATGGGTGTTACAATTGCCACTTATGATTAAGAAACTGATTAGGGAAGGTGACTGGAGTTGCTCTTTTGAGGATGGCATGGGCTTGCTTATTTTTAAAAGAGGTGGAAAATATAACTGCCACTCTAATAAAGCTTTATTTGGAGTGCTGTATTTCTTGAGTCATGTGGGCTATGCTGAAAAGGACTACTAGAAATTGTATGGAAACTAAAGATCAGTCTTGCACAAGAAAATCAAATGAGCGTGACTTTCATCTTGCCAAAAGGAGACAGAAGATGTGGTTTGATTGCTGCTGATAAATATAGTAGAAGAGAGAACAGTTTTATTTTGCCTAGAGAAAAACAAGTACACATTGGTCATGGGTGAGATTTAGCCAGAATTTGGAATGGCATTTCTGACTTCCAGAATTCTAAAGCCTTTTAGGGTGGAGTGGGGAAAGGAGTTTCACTTTTGATCACTTTTATGGAAGAGGTTGGAATTTGATTGTCAGTAGCAAGAAGGGATTGGTGATAAAATCCTTTTTCATAGGAAGCATTTTTTTACAATAATGCTTTTCAGTGGCTTGCTAATAGTAACTGATGACTTTCAGAATGAAGCAATGACTGGATCCCATACACAGAATCGAGTCTTTTCCAGGATCACCTTAGCCTTAATGGAAGATACAGGGTAAGAATTACTATGCATGGGGGGAGGTTGAAAGGAGGTTGTTTGGTTTTTCTTTGTACTTGGTTTTACTTGGAGTTAATGAACTTGTGCTTATGAAACTGCAACACAGTAGATAATGGGTGTAATAAGCATTGCATTATGCAAGGAGGTAAACCTAGTATGTTCATTTTTTTTATGTATTTCAAAACCTGTCTATTCTTAATCTAGCCTTAAAAATTTGGATTGGATTGCAATACGTAATACTGTTTGTAATATCTGTTTACTTTTTTCTTAATATAAGTCCTATATGTTGCATCTATAAAACCTGTAAAATAATTTTTCAACTCTTCTTGCAGATCAAAAGCATAATTTGTCAAAAATTTTGTCTTCTTATAGGCAGTGTTCTTTTGAATATCACAATGCATTGCTGTTGAAGAAACAAGCAATGCAAATTGCTTTTAGTTCATTGTGACTTGAAAAATTGTGAAATTGTGATATCTTTTGTTATAGGCAGAAGGGGATGCAGCTCCCCTTTTTGTCTTCATTTGAAGACCTTAAGGCATAGTTGGAAGTTTTTTGAACTGTTGTTTTATTATTCAGAACAATTAATTTTTTAAGTAACTATGTTCTCATTTCAAAATACCTTTGCAGCTGGTATAAAGCGAATTACAGCATGGCAGAGAAATTAGATTGGGGACGCAATAAAGGCTGTGACTTTGTGATGAAGAGCTGTAAATTCTGGATTGACCAAAAGAGACAGAAGTAAGAATACAGTCTTTTTAAAGAGGAAACTCTGATGCTTGTTTACATTTGTCCTTCACATGCAACTCAGTAAAAAGAAGTAGAGGCAGATTAACAAGGAATTCCTTCATAGGTACTTCAGAATGCACCCAAGAAGGAGCACGCAAAATGCATTAAGAGCAGAAGCATCCAATGCGATAAATGCAGAGCCAAACAAAGTGTAAAATGCACTTACACTACAAGAGAGCTATGCTTTAGAGAGGAAAGAGGGACTTAATCTGGAAGCTTTTGCTTTCTTATTTTGTCCCTATTAATTGGCAATGCAGCCTATGTAATTTTGCATTACTGGATTGTACTTAAAGCAGCAGAAGACGATGATGGGCATCTTCAGAACAAAGCTTTTTGAGAGGCATCTTCAACACAAAGCCTTCCTTTGTTTGTTATAGTACTAGTAAATTTCTAGGACACAGCTGTGTGGTGGCCTGTTCTGCATGTATGTTTTAGGTTTTTCTTTGGAGTTTACAAAGCAATGTCATTAAAATTAAATAAGTGCATTGTAACTTTGGTTTGATATTCTTCAAATTAGAAAGGTCTCATAACCAGACAAATAGCAATAATTAGCCTCCAGAGAAGAAGTGAAAGCTTTTATGTCTGATCGACCAGTGTGGGGGAGAGCGGGTGCAGGCTGACTTGACAGGCTGCTTAGTTAAAATTATGAAAAGCAGTTACAATGATCTAATGTGATTTTTATTTTTGAGGAGGCAATTAATCAGTCCATACTGTGACACTTTGAGGAGTAATCCTTTGCAGTTAACCTGCAGGCAGGACCAAAGAGCAGTAGCGGTGTGCAACTTGCAGAAGTTTCCAAAGCAATTACCTCAGGAATATCAGGTATAATGAATCTTGCTTTGCCATATAACTAACTGTTTTAATTCTTGTGCTTTGCAGCCAGGTGATTATATTTGTTTCATTTTTCTAATTCTGAGCTAGTAGACAAGAGTAGATATTGTGAAAAACGTCTGCTTAGTTTATTATAAGCAGTCTGGCAGCTAAAAAAAAGCCTCGAGATCTTAATAAGGCAATAAGGATATCACTTGGCCATCTAACCAATATCAGATGAAAATGTTGCTGTGCAGCATAAGTACCCCAGAATGTTTTGTTTGAGTTGTTTCTTCACCCAGTTTGCTGCCTCATGTCAGTGCATGCTAAGAAATTTGTTCTTGCCATGTCAGAGAATGCTATG
>JASSUY010047247.1:0-22586 GCA_032466535.1 Forpus xanthops | reverse complement strand
CAAGGAAAGAGAATACAACAGATCTTCACCTGATACCTAGCCACGCCACGCAGTGCCCCCCCATCACCTGATACCAACCTCGACTATGCAGTGCACCCCATCACCTCATACCAAATCCCAGTCACGCTGTATACCCCCCCTGCACCACCACCCTTTCGGGTCTCTCCTCTCCGTTGTGCATCCCGGACATGACTTGCTGTGGTATGGAATACCTCTTTGGTCAGTTTGGGTCAGGTGCCCTGTCTTTGCTTCTGCCTGGCCTCTTCCCAGCTCCCCTCCTCCCTGGCAGAGCATGAAGCTCAGAAAGTCCTTGGCCAGTCTGAACATTCTAATCCATAACTTTAAACACTGGTGTTATCAGCACTGTTCCCAAGCCGAAAATCCAAAACACAGTGCTACACCAGCTACTAAAGGGGAAAGACAACTGCTGCTGCTGAACCATGACAATGTGCAATCTCTTTAGTTTAATATTCTGAATAAAACTCAGTTGAATTTAAAAAGCTCTAGAAGAGAGTTTGCACTGCATGCAAGTTTGCCTCCACTGTATGAAGGACATGGTATTACTATGCCTTCATTCAAAAGTTAGAAGCAAGCAAAGGCATTGACTACACTTTAATCCATACTTCATGGTAAGCAGTTATCATTCTGCTATGCGTCATTTCTCTCTATATTGTTACAGTAATGGCGTCTATTTTTTCATGAACCCTCTGGGTTATAAACGTCCCACAAAATAAAATGGAAAATATTTGTATAGAAGAAAATGTCATACAACCCAGCATGATCTCACTCATAATTTGTTCTAGGATTTGTCAGAAAAGCTAATTATCTATCTGAATTTCTTACATAGTTCAAACACCACTGACTGAACATAAAAATAACTTATACTTGATGGAAACTGTCTTTTGGGTCCTTTAACTGCTGTTTCTAAATCGGTTATTTTGGTTCTGAGTTGTCATGCACAGCACAAAAAGTAGTTAGCAAAACACTTTATTTATTCCTACAAGTCTTCATTTCAGAAAGACCTGAACCAAGCCCAGCAATCTTTGCCATGGCTCAGGACATCAGGAAAAGTGAAATCTTGCAGGCTTGTCATTAATACATTTCTTCAAAGGAGGAAAATACTAGTTCAAGCTTCTCAGTCTTTTTGTTGGGGCTGAAGGGATCCCTTCCTATTTCCTTTCCACTGCTAGTGTTCCATTTTGCCTCCACCTCCAAGGCACTTAAGAAACGCCTTGCACTTATACCTTCTCATCTCATTCAACAGATGCTAATCTGGTCAACAGATATAAGAATTGGCATAATAATGCCAGGAAACATTCCAATCATCAGGTTCATTATCAGATTTATTATTATTAAATAACATCACTCATATTGCAGGAGTGGAGGAAATCCCTGTAAACGCATAATAACTAACACTTTCCCCAGGCCCTTCAGAGAGCAAGGTGAGAAACTCTTAAGGGATGTTACAATATCTTTTGAATCCCTATTCTGTTCTATTATAGAATAATAATAGCATTCCATTCCCTATTCCTAAACAAAAAGATATCCAAACACAGAAGTAGACTAAAGTTGTGTAGATACTGAAGCTACATTTTAGAAGAAATAAAGTTACATTTTGCAACCCTTTTCAGTACCTTGAAAAGTAAACCAAAATGGGGATAACAAGGAGCCTGAAAATCAGCCTGTCACTATTAAAAAACCTCAGTGCTTGAGGTATTGCTAAAACTCGGCAGATGAGGTACAGGATATACATTCTACTTAGAATTTTGAATGAGTAAAGCGATGATCTAATAGCACTCAGGACATCTCACATGATATAAATGTACCACTCAGGTGGATTTTCCAGTCTTACAAAACCAGCAAGATATATCACTGAATGCTAACTGCAGTAAACAGGTAAAAAAATGGGGGGGAGGGAGGGAAAGCAAAAAATTGTGAAATTGTGAAAGAAAAAGGAAATCTATCTGCTTTGAGGATCTTCTGTACTTAGTGCATGCAATGTAACACAGTGATGTTGTTTCTGATTGGGAAGTATTTCTAGAGTTTGATAGTTTTTTTGTAGTTGTGATGAAAAACTTCTGCAAGATACAACAGTGCAAATAGGAGGAGCTATTACAATAACAAACTGTTATGAGCCATACTGTAATTACCTTCCAGACCACTAACAGTAAGCGGGTTAATAATTTAAACAGCATGCTACATTTCTATGCTTTATATGCAACAATATTGGAAATGGTTCCCATTGCGCTGGCGAGGGACACTGCTGATCTTATGTCATAGCAGTCACTAGATGGTTGAACCTTAATTTGAAAACCTATCAAAAGATTCCTGTAAAGTCTCTGGGTCAGTCACAATTATTCATGGAAAGGCAGGAAAACGTTAAGGTAACAGAATACAGTTTTCCTCTAATGTATAAGAAGAGAAATACATCAATCACTGTGTCATAGCATTTAAAACATGACAAAACTGTCTCAGCTCTTACAGCAGGCTGCAGGACAATATTTACTGCTAATTCTAATTATTGCTATTATGAGTATTCAACTTCGGTACTTTTATTTCCTTAGAACCACTCCCTCAAATGATTTAAGTTACAAATTCTGGTTCTTATATAATAATTTTACCTTATTGATTTATTAGGATGTCACCTCTCATTCTTGCTCATAATGTCAGTTTATAGGTAGTTATAGGGAAATTAGTCCTCATGGATTACCATTGTTTTACCCATTCAGTTGAAAAAGTACACTGAAATACATCTTGTTTCTAAGGTATTGACATTAGAGAGAACATTTCCATTTCAGTTTATGCAGCATTCTATGCTGTATTTTGTCTAACTTTTATTTCTCAGTGGGACACTCAGTGATGTTGCCCTGAAGGTTCCCCCACAAAAGAAGAAACAGGTTTCAAATTCAGGAGACCAAATAGAACACTACAATAATTGTTCTCGTGAGAGCTCACTTGGAGCATTGCGTGCAGTTCTGGTGTCCTCAACATAAAAAGGACATGGAACTGTTGGAACAAGTGCAGAGGAGGGCCACGACGATGATCAGGGAACTGCAGCACCTCCTGTATGAAGATAGGATGAGAGAGTTGGGGCTGTTCAGCCTGGAGAACAGAAGGCTGCGTAGAGACCTCATAGCAGCCTTCCAGTATCTGAAGGGGACCTATAGGGATGCTGGGGAGGGACTCTTCATGAGAGACTGTAGTGAGAGGACAAGGGGTAACGGGTTCAAACTTAAACAAGGGAAGTTTAGATTGGATATAAGGAAGAAGTTCCTTAATGTTAGGGTGATGAGGCACAGGAATGGGTTGCCTGGGGAAGTTGTGAATGCTCCATCCCTGGTGGTGTTCAAGGCTGGGTTGGACATATCCTTGGGTGGCATGGTTTATTGTGAGGTGTCCCTGCCCCTGTCATGGGGGTTGGAACTAGATGATCTTAAGATCCTTTCCAATTCTAACTATTCTAGGATTCTATGGTTCTTGTGTTATAGAGCTGAGGGTTTGTTTTTTTTTATGTCCTCCGTGTGACTGGCAGCAAAGCATCCTCAACCAGAAATATACCTCAGTGGTTTAGTTAAAAGCCATGTAAAGATCAGTTGTCACCACTGCTAATAACCGAGGCCCTAATAGGTGTGGGTTTTTGTTTTTTTTTTTTGTTGTTTTGCCAATTCCTACAAATTATGTGGGAAGAAATAATTGAATGGAGTAGACCAGTGATTGGCAGTTGCCCCTCAATTGGATTCTGCAGCCTTGAGGCTTCTCAGAATTCATACTAGTTTGCAGTGAAGTGACATTCTTGGGGTTCACTTAAACCTTCCTAGGTGCATAAAGTAGAATTTCAGACTGGTAACCAAGACAACTCTCTGAAAATCCTGTCCTCATTTAGTATGTGTCAGTTCTACTGTGAAATCAAATACATCAAATGTTTGAATATTCTCTTGCTAGGCAAAGGCATTTCAGTACTGACACCCAATCTGCAAAATTGGGGTAGGATTTCTGATTGTTTCTCATTTTGTTGGTTTGTATCTTAACAGCATTTTTTTCTTTTGAGTAGTATGGACATCAATGCAACTGTTCTTACTTTTTGTTGAAGGGCAAACAAGTAGCAGTGGCAGCTGTAATCTTACAGGACCATGTGAGTTCTCTAAACCAAAAATGGTATTGAATGTGTAAAGAAATATGTCTTCAGCTTTTTTCTTTTTTTCTCCACTTTTTCCCTTGGACGTAGTAATACTATGGATTGCGTATTTGTAAGAAGTTGAGAATTGGACGTTTTGAACCACATGAGGGCGCAGCTTGGTACAAAATTAATCACTTGATGGACAAAACATAGAAGAGGAAGGAAAGGAGGAAAGTCTGTCTACCTGAGGACGGCTGATCTATAGAACACTTGCAAGGATGTTTGTTTCTGACTATAATGTACAGCAAATAATCCTATTAGGTTTTTTTATTATAAGAAACTCTTACAGCACCACGGAGGTGAGTAAGCTGCAACCTAAAACAGTCTGAAGGTGTCACAGTCAAGAGAGTACCTTGCACTCGGCTAGTTCCCTTTCTTAACTGCAGGTTAAGTTTGCTTTGAATTATACAAGGCCTAGGCTAGCCTTAAGTAGGTGTTCCTGAGAAGCAATACAAATTAGAAATCACATGCTTTAAATATGTACAAATTCCAATTAAGAAACACTCGAATTAATAAGTGAACACAGATTATTTTAATATATGCACAATCAGCAGTCAGTGTCAATTGATTCTTTGAAAACAGAAAGGTTTGAGAACACATCTTAGGTCCCAGAGGTTGATATTGTATTTTTTGTCTGTTGTGCAATAATACAGTTTAAATGGTATCACTCAACAAAACAATGCTTTTGATACTTGAAAGGAAATTAGTGGTTATTTTTTCTTACTGTGAAATATTTGCACTGTTTGGACTTTCTGGTTAACTTTATAACTGTTAAACTTTTTTACAGGTGTTAATTTATTGTGCTCAGTATTTGATATGCTGGTCTCCTGTCTGTAAGTGTGAAATTTGTCATATTTAATTGAATATTTTTTGTCTTCAACACAGTTGTTTATCTTGAGGATTTTTCTTTTATTCTCTCTTCATGAGAATTACTGGGAGATGGTTTAAAAACTCATTGCTCACCTACTTCTGAATTGTATGAGTGCTCTAAAGAAAGAGGCCATAAAGTGTTGCACCCGCAGGGGAAAACCTGCCTGCCTGTCAGAGCTCTTACAGTCAGGTTCACCTGGCTTAGCTGAGTAGCTGCACCAGTGAAGTAAAACTATTACTGCCTTAATAATCCGAAATATAAGTTATAACTTCTTTGATGTGCAGCCCTTCAACTGGCTGTGAACTGCAGAACTGGAAGTGACTTTGGGGAGTCAGGCAAGGAAGGTGCTTTAGCCAGCAAAATCCAACACGTTCTGTCCTGTCAGTGCAATAGTAGCTGTAGCCATGTCAGAACTGCCAGGAGATGTGTTGAGTTGAAGTGAGAATGACTTGGTGACTGTCAAAAAGTGTATTTGAGTAAAACTGACTACCTCAATTCTGTTTGACTTAAGCTTCTAGACTGCTGTGAACTTCCAAATCTTAAAATGAAGTAAAAACATGTCTCAGGTTTTTAAGAGCAAAATAAATACAGTAGGAAGCATAAGCCATTTCTGACTGTAAAACACAGCTACAGTTGTAGCTTAAACTAATCAGTTATGTCACCTTAAGCATAGTTTGCCCTGTAAAAGCTGGTACTGGGTTTGAACAAATACAAAGCTTACAGGCAGCTACTTTAGGTGTCCTGACATCTGCTGTGGCAAGTCCATCCTAATGCATCTCTGATGTGTGAAAACTCTGAAATACAGCCCAAACACTCCTTTGTGTGTTCACCAGTGCAGGTGGGGCCGCAGGAGCTCTGGAGATAGTGCTCAGAGATGAGGGGTTTACCTTGTCTGTAGCAGAAACAAGTTCAGTGTGTAATGCCCACAGGTTTAGGTTTTAAAACACTCTGTTTGCTCATAGAAGTAAATTAGTCTTGCAGTCTTTTTTCTTTACCCCTGTAGTTCCAGTCTGTAGTGGCTCAATTAGAAGTCGAGGCAAATCATGTTTTGGGAAGACATTTTTCTAATGTTTCAAATAATTATGATGTGGAACATGCAGCAGGTAAAATCACATTGAAAAGCTGGAAACCCATTGCTCTTGAGACAAATTGAGATCTTGGGAGATTGTCACAACTTTACATGTAGATTACTTACAGAGAACTTCCTAGGTGTGATGTTCAGCCGGCTGAGCAGGTCATGGTCTTTCCCCTGCAAGATGTAACAGTCTTCAGGATCTGGGTCTTTATGTAAGCTGAATGATGTGATCTTATACTACCAGACTTCCAAAACACAAATGTTGCCTTTTTAATGTGAAGCTTACCTTGGAGATAAAACAACTGTTGTGAGAGAACTGGCTGACCTTGAACATGTGTTTCCTATCTTAGTACAGAATGTGAATACAGAACAGACTATTTTACATAGATTTTGATGGGATTGAGATATAAGGGCTAATTTTTGTTATTTATGGAGTAAAAAAATCCTTATTTTACTGTTTAAAAAAGTATATAATTCAAGACAAAGAAAAAATGTTCATCAATAAAATGTCTTTAGAAAATTGATTCTTCTTTTGCTTTCCTTTGAGCTGACAGTTACTAACCACAGGAATAAACGCAATAAAGAACCACTATTCCAACAGTCATTTTTGAGCACATTTTGAAACATGAAATGACATTAAGTCTGCATAATGATCACTTTATTGAACCGTTATTTGATACACTTTGAATTTGGAATGTTTTGTGTTTTTAGCTTATACATGACTTAAAAGACGTTCAGCCTGCTGTAGAAGTGGGGAGGTTCCTGAATTCTTTATCCCATCTTTGTGTATTTGATGCTTAAACATTATGCAATATTTAAGTCTTTATCCACTTGGAATGAGAGATCATCATTCCCAGTTTCGTGTAAAGAACTTGGCTACGGCTCCCACTTCAGCAGAAGGAATGGTGGTGTTGCCTGTGACCAGACGCAGAGCTGCCTTCACTACTCAGCGCCACTGCAGTTTCTGGTACCTGAGCTAGCTGAGAGACTGAGATTTTTACAATAGATTTATAATTACAGTACATTTATATATATTTCTCTGATAAATGTGAAAGAGATAACATTCCTGTAAAATGCAGAGTAAAGATGATTTTATAATCTAGCTTTTTTTTTGCCTTTTCTCTTTCCCCTAAGCAATATGTCAGCAAATACATCTAGAGATTAAAAAAACCCACTTGCCTTCCTTTCTGCTGTTCTGGAAAATCAGATAAAGTGAAGCAAAAGTAGGTTACTCTTCCTTTTTGTTTGTCTTGTCTCAAAATAGGACTCTTTCTAAAGGGTATCAAAGCTTATAAAATGTGCCACTGTTCATTTTTATAGATGGCTTTAACTGTGAAAAACCTCAGGTATGTAAAGTTACCCAAGTGCAGCTACAGTGTTTAAAAATGTTTAATGTTCTAAAATTGGCCCCAGTGGTAGCAAAGCAAACCCCTTGCTCTATGAACCAGTTTGTGTTTAAAATTCATAGGGGGAGAGAGATCCCCTCTCCCCAACTGGGAGATGCAATACTTAAGTTACAGCAGGGTCAGGCATTACTCTGCAGCCTTGGATGATGCAGGAAGCCGTGCGGGTATCAGCCCAGTGGCGCTTCCCACCAGAGATAAAATGCAACCCAGCATCAGATGTAGGTTTACAGCATTTCTGTGCGTCTGCAGCGGTCGTTTTCATGCACGTATAAAAAGTCAAGTATCACAAGGGGGTTTCACTGTTACTGGCAGTGTCCTCAGAACAGCAGCACTGCACAAGCTGCAGGCTGGGCTGTGCATACACCCTCCCTGTCAACCGCCACTTCTTCCCTCTCAGCTCCTACCAATTTATGACAATGACCTGTTGAGAAATCCTGACCCTAACACAAATGTATTTGATTATTCTCACTGTTTTATCTGTATTTCAATGGAGTACAGTCAGTTCAACATCCCCCCCCCACAAGAAAACCCTCTTCTCTCCTTCGCTCTGCCCCTAAAGCTCTTTTATATCTACACCAGCTGAACATTCATGTGTGTGTCTGAGCACAGTGACGATGCCCATTTTTCAAAGAAAGCCTACACTGGGGAATGAAATCCAGGAAGGAATAAATGATGCAAAGTATAAAATGTTGTTTGTGCTCGAAGGGAATTACAGAAACTCAACATCTGCCCGTGTGATTGCATGTTGCTGCCGTCAGACCCTTTTTTATACTATAGCTTGTCTCTTTGGATGAGTCCTTCAGTTTTTCTGTATCTTGTGCTCTTCTTAAGCAGTATAGTAGGCAAAATGTTGACCTTCACATAAACAGGATTGAATTCCTTACAATGGGAACTGTTTTAAATTGACAAGAAGATAATTCTAGGGAAATGCCACATTAGTAACTCAAATACTCTTAATTTTTACATTCATTTCCTGTTGGGTATAGCATTAAATTTAAAGGCAGTTTTTACCCCCAGAATGAGGATACGTAAATACATTCTTCATTGTTTTTACAGCAAGGACTGCCACATAGCCTGTTCTTCTACTTTATTTGCTGTGGAGTTGACAGAAGTCCTGCGAAGATGAGAATACAATCAGGTGAGGAGGGAGGATCTCTAAAGGTGCTCTGGGTGGTTCTGCAGGCACGTGATGAAATCCTGGATTGGTAGACCCTCATAGCAGATCTTATAGATGGTTGTAAATAATGGAAACCTAAAAGGAGTGCGTAGCAATGGAAATAGTTTTAAAAGTTGATATATATAAACATTTCTGTTCTGTTTATCATGGGAAAGAAAGAAAAAAAAACTCTCTTTTCTCTCTTTACAAAGTAATTTGAACTTGGAGGTGCCTTTACTGGAAGACTCTATAGGGCAATTAAGAGGAACTAGGGGCAGTTTTGGGGGAGGTGACAGCAGAGAAGAGCTGTTTTAGAGACAAAATGCCTAATCGGTATTTTTTATTAAAACAAACCCTTGAATTGCATATCCTCTTTTTCCTCCCATGTACAGAATGCAGGTATTATTTGCATTCATTATTCAGATATAAAAGACTAAAAGGAATGAAAATGTCTAACAAATTTCTTTTCCTGGCTAAAAGGTACTTTCCCTTTTCCAAACTGTCTTAGTCATTATGTGGTAAAAAATGAGTCTGCTGCATGACTTGGAGCCAAGTGTGTAACTAAGTGCAATTATAGGACACTTATTAGATTAAGTTTGATTTAAAGTTCACATCCTGTCAAAAGGAGCTTTTATTTTCCCATTTTTAAAAGATAATGCCACTTTGAATATTCTGTATCTGTTATAATTCTAATAATTAGAGAGGGTTTAAAGTATCCTTTTAGTAGCATTTGTCTTCTCAGTACTGCTCATGAACAAGAGGGAATGGTATGGAAGGAAGTTTAGCTTTTCTATTGCATAAACTGAGACAAAGGTTTAAAATTATAAATAATCTTTCATCATCCCAAAGAATTAGAGGTACTTTTTTATCTCAGCATTATTTGTGGCACTAAAGCATTAATAGTAGCACATATTACCAATTCAATGCATGTAAAAAGTTTTATTTAGGAGTATGCTCCCAAAATTTATACTGAAATGACCTCATTAACATTTGCACTGAGAGCAATATTGCTGCAGGCTGTAATGCTGATATACTGAGAGCAAGAAACCCTTTGACCCATAGATATGTTTGCAAGCTGACTCCTATGGTCTTCAGACTTGTCTAGGGAAATGGGGATGTCTGGGTAGCTCCTTTGGATTATTATTTCTTTTTTTTTTTTCCCCTAAATGTGTGTGGCTTGTTTCTTCTAATGCTGCTTAGCCTTCACCCCATTCTACTGACCACAGCAATGAGGAGTCAGGCAAAACTGAGATCTAATGATGGCCCAAGATGTAGAAAGCAGTTGTTGCAGAAGTGAGCAAGGTAATTAAACAGAAGTACCATTAAGGAGGTCGTGAATCGCTCATAATTTGTTGTTGATTCAGTTGGGGTTTTTAAATCAAAGCACTTACTTATCGAGCATATTTTTCTGTTTCAGAATCTTGTAGACTTCAGCTGAGGTCTGAGGACCTTGCAGCTTTTGTCCATTCAGCATCTCATTTTCCAGTTCCTGAATGGACTAGAAGAGAGGACACTGGTTACTTGGATCACAGGGAATACTACTGCAATGCCAGCAGTTATTGAGAAGGTAAATGGCTAATGACGCCTTTGTAAAACACAGAGGGATTTCTTCATGTGTTAGTGTAAAATATTCCAAAATCCTCCTTACTTTTCCTGTGCGAGCAAAGGCTTCTGCTACTCTTCTGTTGCGTCCCCCATAGCAGGTGGTGATTAGATCAGCAACCCCGCAGCTTTCCAGAAAAGTGGCTATTGATACTGGTCCCCTGCAGAACATCTTGGCAAAGGCCACCATTTCCATAAGGCCCAAGCGTATCACTGCTGCCTTTGTATTATCGCCGAAACCCAGTCCATCGCAGAACCCAGCTCCCACTGCTACAATGTTCTACAACCAGTTCATTGTGAAATACAGAGGAGGAAAGGAAATAAAACAGTCAGGCAAGACGTGCAGTTTATCTGTGCACTGAGCTTTAAGAAAATCCCACAAATCTGTCTGCAATTTCCAGTGGCCAAGAGTTTATCTTATGGAGAAGGTGGACAGCCAGTTACTGTTGAATAAAAGTATCTGGACTAGTAGAGGATTTCTTGGAAGTATCTGCTGCTATTCTCATGGGCAAAAATCAAAGCAGCTTGTTTAATATACTGCAATCACGTACTGCATGTGTAAGTAAGGTTTTGTTTTTCTGCTACTTCCAAATTGGAATGCACTGACCTTTTTGTTTTAATTAGTTTAAATATCCCACATGGAGTACTGCCTTTCTAGGTTTTGTCTGTGGGTCTCTAATTTAGACAGGCATGGGCTCTATGAACAGATGCTGCAAGAGATCAAATCTGGGTTTTACCTGCAAAAATAGCAAGTAGAATTGCCCTTTTCTAAAGCTCTACACAAATCTTTTGGGATCCCAAACATCTTCACAATTTCTTACCATTGTCCTGCACACCCCCCTTTCCACCTTCCAGTTCCCAGCCCTAAATAAGTCCTTAAATAAATGTATTTCACTGTGTATGAGTAATGTCACCTAGTACCGCCATTGAAGTGTCTGAAGTGTTTGCACCAGACATGCATGTGCTCCAGTGCAGACTTTTTGTCTTTAGCAAAGGCAATGCCAAAGCAATGATTTCAAGAACAACAAAGATTTCTCACAAAGCAGAAACAATCCTTCTCCCCTCTGTGCCTGCCCCTCATTCCAGTCTGTGGCCGAAAGCAAACTCAGGGGATATTTGGGTTTTTATGTAAAGAAAATTTTCTATTTGTATGTAAGGTTAAACAGGACCAATTTATTCCTAACTTTCCCCACTTCTCCAAGGAAAGGTGAATGACTGAAGTCCAAATCACTGAACATATGAAAAAGTACAAAGGATCACAAGCGGGAGTCACTTTCAGCACATTTAAAATCAAACTTTGAATGTGCTGCCTCACTGCAAATTTGGTGATTTTGTTATCATTTCTTATCCAGCCTGGGATCTCAAGGTGGGCACTGGTGGATGCCACACAGATGTGCTCCCAGCACAGAGCACTGCTTCTGATGCAAACTTTCTAGCAAGTTACTACTTGAACTGTGGAAATAACTTACTAGTGAGAGCTACTATATGTAGTAAAGAGTCTATTTCATGCACTTACAATATGTGGACAAGAAAATACATGGACTAAATTCTGCCCTCAGGTAAAAATACAACTATTTGGAAATACTTTGCCAGCAGTTACATTTTTAAGTAAATTTTCCCTTCCTTACAGGTTGGAAAACTGGCACATGAACTGCACATCCGTGCTCACTCAGTCACACAGTGGTATCTCACACTGGACCCTGTGCTTTACAGAAGACTCAGACAAGAGCAGAATTTGGCCCTAATAAGAACATTTTGTTTTGAAATCACTCACTTTTAAGGCTCCACAGATCTCCACTGTATCACAGTCAAGCACCACGGTAATCCTGAAATTGGGGGTCTGCATTAATTCTTTAAAGATTTCCCCTTGTTTTTCATTTTTGCAGCCTGTGGGAAGTGACAGAGGGAGTTTGAGTTACATTTACAAATCACTTTGTATAGCACAACAGTATAATTTCTGTTTTAAAAATGTAAGCAGGTGCAATTGCTAAATATTATTATGGGGTGCAAACGATTAATGCCCCAATTACAGGGAGATCCACAGGTAATGAAGTTGAATGTTGGCACTGCTGGAACATTTTGGTAGCCAATTCTGCAGAGGTCATGTATAATATCATTACATTGCTCACCCTGGGTGTTGAAAGAAAGCTCTCAGCAATAAAGAGGCTGAGGTCTGACTTTATCCAGAGAGCCTGAAGCCAGCTGGGCAAAGATTTCTGAAGGGAGTTTCACTTAATTTTTACACAAGCAGCTCAGTTTCCTTCAGGAGTTGTTCAGCAGGGAGTTTTACTAGCACCAGAACTGTACACAATACTCCAAGTGAGGTCTCACAAGAGCAGAGTAGAGGGGCAGTAGAGGGATCACCTCCCTTGATCTGATGGTCATGCTCCTTTTGATGCAGCCCAGGATACGGTTGGCTTTCTGGGCTGCAAGTGCACACTGCTGGCTCATGGTCATTTCCTCATCGACCAACACCCCCAAGTCCTTCTCCTCAGGGCTGCTCTGAATCTCTTCTCTGCCCAACCTGTAGCTGTGCCTGGGATTGCTCCAACCCAGATGTAGGATAAACAAATATTGCTCAACTCTCTGAACCATGGCTAGTCCTATTTGCACTAGTTGCTCTGCCCACAACAAATGCCCAGCTGGTACGGTTTTCGCTGTCACTGTAAAATTTGTAAGCAAAGGAGCAGTATTGCTACTTTTATTTTCCTTCCTTAGCTATGGAACGATGTAACTTTAATTTTGACTGACTTTAGAAAAATCAATGGGTTTTAAAAACTACTGTACAAACTTTCCAAATCAGGTCAGACCCAGTTATGGGAGGATCTGAGGCTATGTCTTGGCAAGCAGTCGGAATGGGAGGGAGGAACAGAATGTTACTGGGGGTTGGTTTGGTGTTTGTGTTTTTTTTTTTAAACAAAGAAATTTTGAAGATGGAGAAATACACCTCAGGGAGCATGAGCACATACAAGCTTCTGATTACACTTATCTGTCTAGACTGTATAGTGTATCAACTGCTGATGCACTCAGTGTTGAACTGCACAGACACAAAAGGTGGCTTTTGCCAACTCCTGCAGAAACACAATTAAGCTGTGATTTTTTAATGGATTGAATTAGCTCTCAGCACTGAAACTTGCTGTCAGTTTGGACCTGATCCTGCCAGCACCGAACTCCCTGGAAATAATTCTGCCTCCCTGAATGAGCTCAACAGACACCATGCCACTTGGGAACCACCAGGGACCCATCACATCCCCTTGCTTTCTCCAGAGGTTATCCCTGTTGCCCAGCCACAGATGATGTTGAATTGCAGCCAGCAGCTCTAATTTGCTGGTTGCAGTAGTTACCAATGGTGGTTTCACAGAACTTCTCATCAGCCACTTCTTTAGCTATGTTGGCCCCCATAAGCACGCTGACTTCTATTTTCAGTTTCTCTCGAATGAGGTCAGATATGAGCTTCAGGCCTTCGGGACCATCATCAATCCCCTGAATAAAAGGTGATAGTCAAATCCAAATTGTTAGAATAAGAAAAAGACAGCAGTGAAGCACTGGTAAAGCAGAAAGTGTCCTATTGCCTGCAGCTCTCTGATTTTAACTGGGTCTTATATTTACTAGCATTAGTTATTGATATAAATGCTTTCAGTTTGTACTTTGATAACTGCAAGCTCAGGGCAAGTTCAGGGAAAAGAAAGCAACAGTGAGGTAATCCTGCAAGAAGCCTCACATCCAATACTGCTTTCCTGAGGCTTTCTTTAATGTTGTATTATTCCTTTGTGTTTAATTTCTGTAGTACAGAACCAGACTTTGAAATTAAACCTATAACCAGTGGTTTTTTTGCGAATTCAAGTATTGATGTGAGTGCTTCATTGGTTTTACAGAGTATACTGAACTGTCTTGTTTGAGTTTGGTTTTTAAGCTAAAGGAAGAAGTAAATTTGCAGGAATTTCCTTCCTTCCCAACCTCTTCTCTGTGTACTGCTTCTTGTGAGATAATTTCTATAGAGGAACGAAGTGGGGAGGAAAGAGCTGGTATTGCAGTCTGAAAACCTGAATTACATTTCTTTCATGACAGTTTTAAATTGGATATTTTCTGTAATGCAATCAAAAGAAGAAGAGACTGTATTCCTGTGCTTTGCCTCTGGCTTTTAGTTTGATATTCTCTTAAAGTATTAATTCCTATTAAGATTTTCATAATCTGGTACCTGTAACCTTAAAAAAAGATTCCTCAGTTCATGCTAGATTGAAATGCTCTCAGTTCTGCAACATCATTAGTTGTTACTGTGTCATTTTAATGCTGCCAAGAACAACTTTAGCATGTACATAGAAGAGGCACTTTGACCCAGCTCTCTTTCCAGTTATGAGTTAATTGAGGCTGTAGTCTTGAGTATTTTTATTGGCAGCACTACCAGCTTGTGCAGTCCTCTTTCTGTCCATTTTCACCTCCATGCTGGTCCAAGTGGGAATTTATCCAGGCTAAAGACGGCTGGCAAACACAGATACTCTTAGCCTGGCTAGGCTGCCCCATCCTTTCCTCTCATGGGCAGCAGAAGGGTTGGCAGAGGCTGGGTAAGTTTTAACTCTTGCAGAAACAAATGCTTGTTTTTATGAAGAGCATGCAGCTGAGGGTTGAAGCTCTTATCCTTAAGTTGAAGGTATTTATTTACTCCATACAGGCGGAGTCTTGTGGAGATGACAACTTACCTTGATCAGGGAAATCCCGAATGTCCCTGGCTTTATGTGGTCTGCAATTTGCTCACAGATTCGTCCAATGAATTGGTGTGGCAGAACAAACACTAAAATATCTGCCCAACTTGTTGCTTCGACCACATCTGGTACAGCCACCTGGGACAAGAGTGACAACCAAAATGAGCCCAGGTAGGAATCCTCACACATCACAGGACAGCAATGTGCTGAAGGCCTTGCAGACGTGTTGCAAAAACAGCCTTAATTTTAACTGGCACTATGGCACAGCTGCTAGCTCTTCATTTGAGCAGCTACAGACCTCTCCTGAAATATCCAAAGCAGACTATTTTAGGTTCAGATTTTAATATTTTGTTATATAATTTATCCCAGCCCTGTGTGGATAATCTGGGGAAGACACTATACTTTCTAAACTTGCAACATCCTGGCAAGACCCTTTGCTGGCTCAGCTCCTTCAGGCAGTTCCTGAGCAAACCTATATGGTTCTTTTGGAATGAATGGTAGTATTAGGAGCACAGGAACAAACTGGGATGGTGAGACAGAGCCTCTTCTGGCAGTCTTTAGTTTCCACACATCACCAGCTGAGACTTAGTCAGGAATAAACTATATAAAAAAGCAGAGATTAGCATAATCTTTGGGGGTTATATGTCTTTGTTTTAAATATATACAAATATTGACCAATAGTTACAAAACCCTGTACAGCATACTTAATAACTAGAAAGCCATATCTTCTTCTGAATGTTAGCATTACTCAGAACAATTTAAGCCAGGCTGCAAAGGCAATGGCAGGTGATTTTGAGCTGCTATCACAAGCAGTTTATAGTTAGAGAAAACATCACTCTTGGGTGCAGCCATGGAGCACACAACCTTAGAGAAAGAGGATTCCTAGCAGGAGAACCAGAACTGCTGCCAGCAAGGCTGCTTCTCCAGGGTAAGAGCAAAGTGGGAGTGGGGCAAAGGCTGGTAGTGCTGTACAGGCTGTGCTCCTCTCTCCAAAATGCTGTAGAGCAATGCAAGGAAAAAATTAGTTGGTTTTGGTTGGTTTTTCCCCTCTGTCAGAGATTAAGATGTGAGGGTCCCTCCAGGCTTTACTACCGGTAAAGGCTCAGACTTTGCTATAGAGAGGATGAGGCTATCTCAAGTGGTAAAGACAAGTCTGTTGACCTGTTAGAAGGTTGTAAAACTAAGTGATAAGTCAGTTGTACCCCAAGAGAACTGTGTGCCAAGTTCAAACCACAGGAGTGCAAATATGCAATCGCAGCACTAAATGCAGTACTAAATATAACCACTCTCCAAGCAAGGAGACCCACCACATGCAGTGTCTTAACTTCCTTTTATCACTGCAACTGTTCCAGAAACGTGGTGGTACTTTCTTTAATTCATAAGACAGCGACATTTGGCAAAATCCTGAACAAGCAAGACCCCTCACCTTTCTTGCTTCAGTAGCAGTAAATCAGCCAAGCTGATTAATTTAATTAGAATTGCATAACTCTGTACTTTAAATGTTCGTGAAAATTAAATACATTATATTTTTGGTGGATTTTACAGCATTATTAATTATAACAGTGTCTTACTAGCCTGAAATTACCCACGAGCTATAGCTCATTATTCAGTCCCTTGTAAGCCACAGCTGTTAGCTGTTCATTCCTTTTTTAGAAGGGAGAGCAGTAGTTTTCCCTTTTTTTTCCAGGAGATGCTGTGGGTTTGAAATAGGTCTGTGCAGACAGATAGATCTCTGCCTGCCATCTATAGAGTTCTGCTGATTTCTGCCAGAGAGGAGGATGGTGCATTACCAGCACCTGACAGTTGGCTGTTTGAAGTTATGTGTGACAGACAAGATGTCACAGAAGTGAATTATATCGCAGTGAGTTAGGTGGCAAACCAGAGTGAAGCAGCGAATTACTTCCTTAATTTTGCCAGATGTTGCCTCCCTTACAAAATAAAAGTATTTCAGTGATTTTGTTTTTTAAAACTTACCACATTTTGGGGTATCTTGTATCCAGGCAGGTATTTAACATTTTCATGTTCCTGGTTGATTATTTCTGTGAGTTTTCTTCCATTGATGATCTCTTCAAATACCCATATCTTGACAGTAGGATCAAATCTGTTGGACTTCTGGACATTTTGGCCAATGATTCTTGCTATGGCTGATCCCCTTTAAAAAAAAAAAAAAAAGAAAAAACTTACAGAAAACAAAAAGTTTTACTATGAATTGGAAGCAGAAATTATTTTAAACATGAAAACTCCTAAAAAAGGCCTGTGCTATAGAGCAGTTCAGGTACTTGCTACATTTAGCAGAAGGCTTTATCCACTACTCTCCATCAAAACCCCCTCAGTTTAAAACCACAAAAAGTAGAAATAGAGAAAACAAAACTGTAAGCGAGGGATCTGAAGTCATATCAAAGATTAGAGAGTTGAAGTATGATGTACCATCACCAGCACTGAAAATATAGTATCTGCAATTAAAATCTCACTTGATCCTTGGCTAATTCTTTATTTTCTTTTTTCTGAAGATGAACAAATGTGAAACAACCCAGGTGGTAAAGCACTGCTGAGCAATCTGCTGTGACAGTCTTTGTACATCTCATCTAAAATAGGCGCATCCCACTTTCCCACCAATAACCAAACAGTTGCAATTAGGATTTTATATGAGCCAAATCCTAAGAAATCGTTCTTAAAAAAAAATAAAGTCTTCAACCTGATGTTTTCTCTTTACTTATTCTATTTATTACCATAACAGGGCCTGTAATGACTGCAGCCTGAGGATATTTTAACCATCCAGTTTACTCTTCTTCAGGCAGGCTGAGCATTTTTAAATCTCAGCTCAGACACTAATTTTATTTCCCCATAACCACTGAAGCCTTGTAAACATTCACTTATTTTCTTGGCAAGAGAGAATTAAAAACCCCACAGAAAACATTGTCAGTATTGTTTTAATGATCTTTATATGGGGAGGAGGGCTGATTACTTTTACTCCTCTGTTCCCTCTTTCCATTTTAATGCTACTTTAATCTTTTGAGTACTGGCCATTTTACTGCCACAACTGAAAGAGGAGCTCCAGTTGGAACACTCTTGTCCTCTGACTCACTTATAAGACACCTGCAATGAGCATGAACAGGATTGAGCTGTGATATGTTTTCTGGGACTGGTAAAGGTCTCCAGCATACCCAAGACGAAGTCCAGGTATGTCTGTGCTGCCAATGGTTCAAAGGGAAACCACGTTGTAACTGGCTCGCCTCAGCTCAACCACATTTTTGATAAAACAGGTTTGCACAAGGCTGAATTGCTCAATAAGCAATAAAAGACTAAGGGTTTCATCTTAATCTTTAACAATAAAGAAATACTACTGAGATCATGTTTCACTTTGCTGAGTGTTGACTATATGCTATATCCTGAGCTGCCATAATGCTTTTTTGTTTGCTTGGTTGGTTTTGGCTTTGGGGCTTTTTTTTTTTTGTTTGGTTTGGGGTTTTGGGGTTGGTTTTGGTTTTTAAGGGATGATTTGGTTTAGCCCTTTAGAACATTTAGGGAAATGTTTTAGGGGTGAACCTTGACTGTAAGAGTTCTGCTTTTTAAAAAAAAAACATGCAGTCATATCATGCATTCATATCATGAACATTACTTACATTTTGGTTCTCTTGCCCTGCTATCTACAGAGAGCACAATCAAAGCTTGAACTGAGGATGAATTGTGCTCTGCATAAGAAATATAAGTATTGAAAAAAAAAAAAAAAGGGTTAGGGTTTTTTTGGGCTTTTGTTGTGGTTTTGGTTGGTTGTTTTTTTCCCCAGATAAACCTGAAATCTAAATCCATACTCCAGCTTATGCTGGAGTCTCCAGCACAACCTGCGGGATGAACTGAGAACTCAAGCCTATCCATAAAACCAACTTTTATAGCTATGGCCAAGTTCATGTGATTTTCTAATGAAAGATGCACACTGCAGCTCTAACCTCTCAAATACTGAATGGGACTTTCAACTCCCAGTAGATAAATCTGTTCTTCTAGTAGACCTGTCATTACCACTACACTTGGATGTTGCCACTGAAGTGTTTTCCTAGTGACAAAATACCAGTGAAGGTATCTCAAGCATAAAGGTAGCTCCATAAATAACAGTGTTTTCCTTTGGTTTCTCTTTAGATGAATGAGGATTTGGGGCAGAAAGGATTTAATGCCTAAAATACATTGATCAATTACCACAAACCCCTCAAACATTTCAAAACTTGATGCTCTGTTTTAATTAGTCCATTTAAAATTCAGTCATCAGCCTTGGCAAGAAGAATTGCTTTGCCTATGAAGGTGTGTTTGGTAGACTACACGGGCTTGGCAGAAGAGGGCTGCTTATGCAAACAAGGATGCTCACATATAAAGACTTTGCCATGGTTCTGTTTTCTCAAAAACTCAATTTAGTGAATATTAATAGAAGGCGGAGGACTCCATTTAGATAATTTTTAAAAGTAAGTAAAAACTGTCAATCAGGGCTTTTTTCTCAATTATGTTCATTTGTGTTGGAAGCGATTTACATATTGCTAAGAAAATAAAAGCTTTTATCTGCAGATTTCCCATCAGTATAATAAGAAAGCTTTGATATAGAATAACTCAAATAAGACCTGTTATTTACATATGTGAATATGAAAGTGATTGAGACATACCTCGGATCTGGTAAAGAATAAAGGTTAATGGACCCTGCAAAGCAGCTAGTCCATTAAATACTTCAAAGTATATTAGGAACTTACGCTGTTCCTAGTAGTTTTTCTAAGGAGGTCTTAAAGACCTCAGTGGTTACAGGCCTCTTCCCTTCCCCGTCCAGCCCATCTCAGGTTTTTGCTATCCTCAGCATTAGGAAGATCATTCTCACATTTAACCTAAGTCTTTCTTACCACAGTTTAAGCCCATTTCTAGACTAGAAGGGTGGAATATTGTTTTTCTCCTTTAGATATCTGAAGATGATCATGTCTTCTCCCAGTCTCTTTCTTAGGCAACCACCTCAAGTTTTTTAAATTATAGTATTGCTCAGGTTGGAAGGGACCATCAGAGATCTCCAAAGTGGAAACAACAGTGAGTACAGATGGGCTACCCATTCAATCAAGTCTTGAAAACTCTCCAAGAACCACCTCCTCCCTGGGCAACCTGCCCCAATGCTTTATTATTCTCAAAGAGCTGTTTTTAGCTCCTCTCTTCACACACCGAGTTAGAACCTCCTCTGGTTCAATTTATGACTGCTGGCTCTTGTTTTCCTTCCACACACCTCTGCAAAAAGCCTGGCCATCTGTCCATGTTGAAGACAAGAACCTAGCTCTAGCTGGAACTTTGCTAGAACATTTGCAGTCCAAGCAAATCTGAGAAGCTTAGGAGAGATTCTGGATTCTGAGAAGCCAGTCAGTGGACTAAAACTCTATTTTTAAAAACAGGTAACTGAACCATGATTAATGTAAACACATATCCTCCTGCACTTGGCTGGCAACCACAAAATGCAGTGCAGTACTTTGTTTAACCATACCACTCATGAGCCTCCTGGCAGTGTTGACTTAGGAAGTCCCAGTGACCTGCTGAACTTCTGCAGCTGACATGAGCTATTGCAACATGCTGCATTGTCAGCCCTAGTTCCGAGCTTCAGGAAAGACTCAAGAGCAGTGATCTGAACTGTCACCCAAATATTCAGGAGGAACATAAGAATAAAAATATTTGCCAAAGATAAACATGCCTTTTCTGTGTTGTGCTAAGACAACCTGTTCTGCCACAGAGCCTATGAATAGATGTGGTCTGAACATCTGAGCACAATGTTTATCTCCTCCCCAAGGATTTACAGGCCATGTATATGGTAAGAAGCAAGAGATGGGCCCAGGCAGACAGGCAGCATGAGTAAGTACATAGTATTGAATGGGCTAGGGTCTCTGTACGTCTGTGGCATAACTCTTTTCAAGTTTGTAGGTACCTGTGAAAAAGGCGAACTTTCTCCTTTCTCAAGCACGGCTTCTGAAAGGAGACAACCAAGAGGCTTTGAAGAATGTCTTCTAGCTAGGGGCCAGCTTGGGAAAGGCAGGGGGTGCTTGCTTGGGAATGCAGTAAGAGAACAATGAAGGCTGTCACTGTGGAATGACCAAAGGTAAAAGCTGACTCCCAGGAGTACAGCCAGGGGAGTTCAGGGGCTTGTAAGTGACAATGAGCTACCTGAACAGCCTTGGATGTTTATGGTTAAGTCAAGGTAAGGGAAAAGAGGGCAGATGAGCAGGAATGAAAGCCCTGGAATGACATGCTAAAAGCAGCAGTCAGAAAAAAGCTGGTACAGAAATGATGGGGCACAACTGAGCCTGTCAGGGCCAGAGAAAGGCAGATGCATGATGATGAGTTCCCAAAGAAGCCTTAGCTATGCAGTTACGTGTCAAGGGCTGTGTCTGAGAGATGCCATGCACAAAGAGTCTGTGATCAGAAAGAGCATGCATGTGGGGGCTTGGAAAGCAATGGACTGGTTTTGCAAGGCAGGAAGGCAAAGAGCTGTACTTAGGTGTGCTGTGTTTTCAGCAGCTTGCAAGCAACCACTCCCACATCTATTGATTTTTTTTGACATTTGCTTCCATTTAGCTGTCAGATTTTTTAAAAATCTTAAGAGGCTTGCTTACCCAGTACAAAAACAATCCACAGAGCTACCTGAAGGCTGGGTTTGCTAATCCCATCTGCATGCACATACACGTTGGTCTGTTTGTTTGTGCTCAGTTTACATAAACGGTAAGAGAAATAAGATGCAAAGTCCAGTGCAATAGGGTTTACTGCCTTCACTAGGGTCTGACTCAAGGAGCTCTAAAGCTTCTGTCCAGGCTAGAAGGGACTGAGCAGTAGCAAACATATTCTTATGAATGTGGATAAGGATAAATGGGGGACCTGAACACAAGGCTTGTACAGGGCTGCATCTGTGCTGAGATGCAAAATGACATGCTGAGGGGGATGGAAGTGAAAGATGCCAGTAAGTCATGGCTTTAAATGGAGCCTGCGCCCTAGTTCTTTCAAAGGAACACTAACAGCATCACTACTGAATGCTTAAATTTGAACCACCTGGGCCCAGCCACCAGCATACGCAGCCACAGAGGCACAGCTCTGCTCCTCTTGTGAATCCTTCCAGCCTGTCATCAGGCTTTAAATGGCTTACACAGCCCAGCGATGCAGGAGCCCCATGTCTTTCCTGCTCCCTCTGCCTTGTGCATCTCCCAGGGACGGCCATCCCTCGAAGACTGTACCGGGCCCACGGTTTCAGGACCATGGAGACCCCCGGCTGCCCCCAGCGCCTCTGCTCTCAGCACCGGACCTGTTGCGAAGCACCCGGCAGCGGCGGGAGGAGCCGGCCCGCGGCGCGGTACGGCCCGGCTGTCCCGATGTGCGCCCGCTGCGGGTATTGGGGGAGGACGACGAGGAGGGGGGAAAAAGGAAAGAAATGGGAATAAGGGAGGAGTGGGGAAAGGAGGAGAGCAGGGAAGAGGCGGGGGAGCTCAGGCTGCCCCCGTGCTGCGGCACTCACCAGTTCCCCGAGCCCACGATGCAGACGCGGAGCGGCGACATGCTGCGGGCTGCTCGGCCTCCCGGCGCTGCTGCCGGCGGCGCGGCTCGGCCCGG